>OY744483.1:254015754-254178074 GCA_963556165.1 Tipula helvola | reverse complement strand
GTTGGTATGACGATTACAGGTCTCAACACCTACTGAAAAAGGTATCACCCATCGAAATCGGAGTACAATCGCAGATTTTTGATTTTTCCGGCTCAGAATTTGTGGGCTATTGATGAGTTGATTTTCAATAAAATTGAATTTTCTGTGAAATGTGTAGAAATATTCGAGCGATCCAAATGACCGTTGGCATGACGATTACAGGTCTCAACTCCTATTGAAAGAGGTATCAACCATCGAAATCGGAGAGCAATTGCAGATTTTTGATTTTTCTGGCTCTGAATTTGTGGACTATAGTTCAGTTGATTTTCAATAAAATTGAATTTTCTGTGAAATGTGTAGAAATATTCGGCATCACGAATGTAGGACTCAACACCTATTGAAACAGGTATCAATCATCGAAATCGGAGCACAATTGCAGATTTTCGATTTTTCGGCTCTGAATTTGTGGGCTATAGTTCAGTTGATTTTCAATAAAATTGAATTTTCTGAAATGTGTAGAAATATTCGAGCGATCCAAATGACCGTTGGCATGACGATTACAGGTCTCAACTCCTATTGAAAGAGGTATCAACCATCGAAATCGGAGAGTTATTGCAGATTTTTGATTTTTCCGGCTCTGAATTTGTGGGCTATAGTTCAGTTGATTTTCAATAAAATTGAATTTCTGTGAAATGTGTAGAAATATTCCAGTGATCCAAGTGACCGTTAGCATGACGAATACAGGTCTCAACACCTATTGAAAGAGGTATCAACCATCGAAATCGGAGCACAATTGCAGATTTTGAATTTCTCGGGCTCTGAATTTGTGGGCTATAGCTAGTTCAGTTGATTTTCAATAAAATTGAATTTTCTGAAATGTGTAGAAATATTCGAGCGATCCAAATGACCGTTGGCATGACGATTACAGGTCTCAACTCCTATTGAAAGAGGTATCAACCATCGAAATCGGAGCGCAATTGCAGATTTTGGATTTTTCTGGCTCTGAATTTGTGGGCTATAGTTCAGTTGATTTCAATAAAATTGAATTTTCTGAAATGTGTAGAAATATTCGAGCGATCCAAATGACCGTTGGCATGACGATTACAGGTCTCAACTCCTATTGAAAGAGGTATCAACCATCGAAATCGGAGAGTTATTGCAGATTTTTGATTTTTCCGGCTCTGAATTTGTGGGCTATAGTTCAGTTGATTTTCAATAAAATTGAATTTTCTGTGAAATGTGTAGAAATATTCCAGTGATCCAAGTGACCGTTAGCATGACGAATACAGGTCTCAACACCTATTGAAAGAGGTATCAACCATCGAAATCGGAGCACAATTGCAGATTTTGAATTTCTCGGGCTCTGAATTTGTGGGCTATAGCTAGTTCAGTTGATTTTCAATAAAATTGAATTTCTGAAATGTGTAGAAATATTCGAGCGATCCAAATGACCGTTGGCATGACGATTACAGGTCTCAACTCCTATTGAAAGAGGTATCAACCATCGAAATCGGAGCGCAATTGCAGATTTTGGATTTCTCGGGCTCTGAATTTGTGGGCTATAATTCAGTTGATTTTCAATAAAATTGAATTTTCTGAAATGTGTAGAAATATTCGAGCGATCCAAATGACCGTTGACATGACGATTACAGGTCTCAACTCCTATTGAAAGAGGTATCAACCATCGAAATCGGAGAGTAATTGCAGATTTTGATTTTTCTGGCTCTGAATTTGTGGGATATAGTTCAGTTGATTTTCAATAAAATTGAATTTTCTGCAAAATGTGTAGAAATATTCGGCATCACGAATGTAGGGCTCAACACCAATTGAAACAGGTATCAATCATCGAAATCGGAGCACAATTGCGGATTTTCGATTTTTCCGGCTCTGAATTTGTGGGCTATAGTTCAGTTGATTTTCAATAAAATTGAATTTTCTGAAATGTGTAGAAATAACCGAGCGATCCAAATGTCCGTTGGTATGACGATTACAGGTCTCAACACCTACTGAAAAAGGTATCACCCATCGAAATCGGAGTACAATCGCAGATTTTTGATTTTTCCGGCTCAGAATTTGTGGGCTATTGATGAGTTGATTTTCAATAAAATTGAATTTTCTGTGAAATGTGTAGAAATATTCGAGCGATCCAAATGACCGTTGGCATGACGATTACAGGTCTCAACTCCTATTGAAAGAGGTATCAACCATCGAAATCGGAGAGCAATTGCAGATTTTGATTTTTCTGGCTCTGAATTTGTGGACTATAGTTCAGTTGATTTTCAATAAAATTGAATTTTCTGTGAAATGTGTAGAAATATTCGGCATCACGAATGTAGGACTCAACACCTATTGAAACAGGTATCAATCATCGAAATCGGAGCACAATTGCAGATTTTCGATTTTTCCGGCTCTGAATTTGTGGGCTATAGTTCAGTTGATTTTCAATAAAATTGAATTTTCTGAAATGTGTAGAAATATTCGAGCGATCCAAATGACCGTTGGCATGACGATTACAGGTCTCAACTCCTATTGAAAGAGGTATCAACCATCGAAATCGGAGAGTTATTGCAGATTTTTGATTTTTCCGCTCTGAATTTGTGGGCTATAGTTCAGTTGATTTTCAATAAAATTGAATTTTCTGTGAAATGTGTAGAAATATTCCAGTGATCCAAGTGACCGTTAGCATGACGAATACAGGTCTCAACACCTATTGAAAGAGGTATCAACCATCGAAATCGGAGCACAATTGCAGATTTTGAATTTCTCGGGCTCTGAATTTGTGGGCTATAGCTAGTTCAGTTGATTTTCAATAAAATTGAATTTTCTGAAATGTGTAGAAATATTCGAGCGATCCAAATGACCGTTGGCATGACGATTACAGGTCTCAACTCCTATTGAAAGAGGTATCAACCATCGAAATCGGAGCGCAATTGCAGATTTTGGATTTTTCTGGCTCTGAATTTGTGGGCTATAGTTCAGTTGATTTTCAATAAAATTGAATTTTCTGAAATGTGTAGAAATATTCGAGCGATCCAAATGACCGTTGGCATGACGATTACAGGTCTCAACTCCTATTGAAAGAGGTATCAACCATCGAAATCGGAGAGTTATTGCAGATTTTTGATTTTTCCGGCTCTGAATTTGTGGGCTATAGTTCAGTTGATTTTCAATAAAATTGAATTTTCTGTGAAATGTGTAGAAATATTCCAGTGATCCAAGTGACCGTTAGCATGACGAATACAGGTCTCAACACCTATTGAAAGAGGTATCAACCATCGAAATCGGAGCACAATTGCAGATTTTGAATTTCTCGGGCTCTGAATTTGTGGGCTATAGCTAGTTCAGTTGATTTTCAATAAAATTGAATTTTCTGAAATGTGTAGAAATATTCGAGCGATCCAAATGACCGTTGGCATGACGATTACAGGTCTCAACTCCTATTGAAAGAGGTATCAACCATCGAAATCGGAGCGCAATTGCAGATTTTGGATTTCTCGGGCTCTGAATTTGTGGGCTATAATTCAGTTGATTTTCAATAAAATTGAATTTTCTGAAATGTGTAGAAATATTCGAGCGATCCAAATGACCGTTGACATGACGATTACAGTCTCAACTCCTATTGAAAGAGGTATCAACCATCGAAATCGGAGAGTAATTGCAGATTTTTGATTTTTCTGGCTCTGAATTTGTGGGCTATAGTTCAGTTGATTTTCAATAAAATTGAATTTTCTGCGAAATGTGTAGAAATATTCGGCATCACGAATGTAGGGCTCAACACCTATTGAAACAGGTATCAATCATCGAAATCGGAGCACAATTGCGGATTTTCGATTTTTCCGGCTCTGAATTTGTGGGCTATAGTTCAGTTGATTTTCAATAAAATTGAATTTTCTGAAATGTGTAGAAATATCCGAGCGATCCAAATGTCCGTTGGTATGACGATTACAGGTCTCAACACCTACTGAAAGAGGTATCAACCATCGAAATCGGAGAGCAATTGCAGATTTTTGATTTTTCGGGCTCTGAATTTGTGGGCTATAGTTCAGTTGATTTTCAATAAAATTGAATTTTCTGAAATGTGTAGAAATATTCGAGCGATCCAAATGTCCGTTGGCATGACGATTACAGGTCTCAACTCCTATTGAAAGAGGTATCAACCATCGAAATCGGAGAGCAATTGCAGATTTTTGATTTTTCTGGCTCTGAATTTGTGGGCTATAGTTCAGTTGATTTTCAATAAAATTGAATTTTCTGTGAAATGTGTAGAAATATTCGGCATCACGAATGTAGGGCTCAACACCTATTGAAACAGGTATCAATCATCGAAATCGGAGCACAATTGCGGATTTTCGATTTTTCTGGCTCTGAATTTGTGGGCTATAGTTCAGTTGATTTTCAATAAAATTGAATTTTCTGAAATGTGTAGAAATATTCGAGCGATCCAAGTGACCGTTGGCGTGACGATAACAGGTCTCAACTCCTATTGAAAGAGGTATCAACCATCGAAATCGGAGAGCAATTGCAGATTTTTGATTTTTCTGGCTCTGAATTTGTGGGCTATAGTTCAGTTGATTTTCAATAAAATTGAATTTTCTGAAATGTGTAGTAATATTCCAGCGATCCAAATAACCGTTGGCATGACGATTACAGGTCTCAACTCCTATTGAAAGAGGTATCAACCATCAAAATCGGAGAGCAATTGCAGATTTTTGATTTTTCTGGCTCTGAATTTGTGGGCTATAGTTCAGTTGATTTTCAATAAAATTGAATTTTCTGTGAAATGTGTAGAAATATTCCAGCGATCCAAATGACCGTTGGCATGACGATTACAGGTCTCAACTCCTATTGAAAGAGGTATCAACCATCGAAATCGGAGCACAATTGCAGATTTTTGATTTTTCTGGCTCTGAATTTGTGGGCTATAGTTCAGTTGATTTTCAATAAAATTGAATTTTCTGCGAAATGTGTAGAAATATTCGGCATCACGAATGTAGGGCTCAACACCTATTGAAACAGGTATCAATCATCGAAATCGGAGCACAATTGCGGATTTTCGATTTTTCTGGCTCTGAATTTGTGGGCTATAGTTCAGTTGATTTTCAATAAAATTGAATTTTCTGCGAAATGTGTAGAAATATTCGAGCGATCCAAATGTCCGTTGGTATGACGATTACAGGTCTCAACACCTACTGAAAAAGGTATCACCCATCGAAATCGGAGCACAATCGCAGATTTTTGATTTTTCCGGCTCTGAATTTGTGGGCTATTGATGAGTTGATTTTCAATAAAATTGAATTTTCTGCGAAATGTGTAGAAATATTCGAGCGATCCAAATGTCCGTTGGTATGACGATTACAGGTCTCAACACCTACTGAAAAAGGTATCACCCATCGAAATCGGAGTACAATCGCAGATTTTTGATTTTTCCGGCTCAGAATTTGTGGGCTATTGATGAGTTGATTTTCAATAAAATTGAATTTTCTGTGAAATGTGTAGAAATATTCGAGCGATCCAAATGACCGTTGGCATGACGATTACAGGTCTCAACTCCTATTGAAAGAGGTATCAACCATCGAAATCGGAGAGCAATTGCAGATTTTTGATTTTTCTGGCTCTGAATTTGTGGACTATAGTTCAGTTGATTTTCAATAAAATTGAATTTTCTGTGAAATGTGTAGAAATATTCGGCATCACGAATGTAGGACTCAACACCTATTGAAACAGGTATCAATCATCGAAATCGGAGCACAATTGCAGATTTTCGATTTTTCCGGCTCTGAATTTGTGGGCTATAGTTCAGTTGATTTTCAATAAAATTGAATTTTCTGAAATGTGTAGAAATATTCGAGCGATCCAAATGACCGTTGGCATGACGATTACAGGTCTCAACTCCTATTGAAAGAGGTATCAACCATCGAAATCGGAGAGTTATTGCAGATTTTTGATTTTTCCGGCTCTGAATTTGTGGGCTATAGTTCAGTTGATTTTCAATAAAATTGAATTTTCTGTGAAATGTGTAGAAATATTCCAGTGATCCAAGTGACCGTTAGCATGACGAATACAGGTCTCAACACCTATTGAAAGAGGTATCAACCATCGAAATCGGAGCACAATTGCAGATTTTGAATTTCTCGGGCTCTGAATTTGTGGGCTATAGCTAGTTCAGTTGATTTTCAATAAAATTGAATTTTCTGAAATGTGTAGAAATATTCGAGCGATCCAAATGACCGTTGGCATGACGATTACAGGTCTCAACTCCTATTGAAAGAGGTATCAACCATCGAAATCGGAGCGCAATTGCAGATTTTGGATTTTTCTGGCTCTGAATTTGTGGGCTATAGTTCAGTTGATTTTCAATAAAATTGAATTTTCTGAAATGTGTAGAAATATTCGAGCGATCCAAATGACCGTTGGCATGACGATTACAGGTCTCAACTCCTATTGAAAGAGGTATCAACCATCGAAATCGGAGAGTTATTGCAGATTTTTGATTTTTCCGGCTCTGAATTTGTGGGCTATAGTTCAGTTGATTTTCAATAAAATTGAATTTTCTGTGAAATGTGTAGAAATATTCCAGTGATCCAAGTGACCGTTAGCATGACGAATACAGGTCTCAACACCTATTGAAAGAGGTATCAACCATCGAAATCGGAGCACAATTGCAGATTTTGAATTTCTCGGGCTCTGAATTTGTGGGCTATAGCTAGTTCAGTTGATTTTCAATAAAATTGAATTTTCTGAAATGTGTAGAAATATTCGAGCGATCCAAATGACCGTTGGCATGACGATTACAGGTCTCAACTCCTATTGAAAGAGGTATCAACCATCGAAATCGGAGAGCAATTGCAGATTTTGGATTTTTCTGGCTCTGAATTTGTGGGCTATAGTTCAGTTGATTTTCAATAAAATTGAATTTTCTGAAATGTGTAGAAATATTCGAGCGATCCAAATGACCGTTGGCATGACGATTACAGGTCTCAACTCCTATTGAAAGAGGTATCAACCATCGAAATCGGAGAGTTATTGCAGATTTTTGATTTTTCCGGCTCTGAATTTGTGGGCTATAGTTCAGTTGATTTTCAATAAAATTGAATTTTCTGTGAAATGTGTAGAAATATTCCAGTGATCCAAGTGACCGTTAGCATGACGAATACAGGTCTCAACACCTATTGAAAGAGGTATCAACCATCGAAATCGGAGCACAATTGCAGATTTTGAATTTCTCGGGCTCTGAATTTGTGGGCTATAGCTAGTTCAGTTGATTTTCAATAAAATTGAATTTTCTGAAATGTGTAGAAATATTCGAGCGATCCAAATGACCGTTGGCATGACGATTACAGGTCTCAACTCCTATTGAAAGAGGTATCAACCATCGAAATCGGAGCGCAATTGCAGATTTTGGATTTCTCGGGCTCTGAATTTGTGGGCTATAATTCAGTTGATTTTCAATAAAATTGAATTTTCTGAAATGTGTAGAAATATTCGAGCGATCCAAATGACCGTTGACATGACGATTACAGGTCTCAACTCCTATTGAAAGAGGTATCAACCATCGAAATCGGAGAGTAATTGCAGATTTTTGATTTTTCTGGCTCTGAATTTGTGGGATATAGTTCAGTTGATTTTCAATAAAATTGAATTTTCTGCAAAATGTGTAGAAATATTCGGCATCACGAATGTAGGGCTCAACACCAATTGAAACAGGTATCAATCATCGAAATCGGAGCACAATTGCGGATTTTCGATTTTTCCGGCTCTGAATTTGTGGGCTATAGTTCAGTTGATTTTCAATAAAATTGAATTTTCTGAAATGTGTAGAAATAACCGAGCGATCCAAATGTCCGTTGGTATGACGATTACAGGTCTCAACTCCTATTGAAAGAGGTATCAACCATCGAAATCGGAGAGCAATTGCAGATTTTTGATTTTTCTGGCTCTGAATTTGTGGGCTATAGTTCAGTTGATTTTCAATAAAATTGAATTTTCTGCGAAATGTGTAGAAATATTCGGCATCACGAATGTAGGGCTCAACACCTATTGAAACAGGTATCAATCATCGAAATCGGAGCACAATTGCGGATTTTCGATTTTTCCGGCTCTGAATTTGTGGGCTATAGTTCAGTTGATTTTCAATAAAATTGAATTTCCTGTGAAATGTGTAGAAATATTCCAGCGATCCAAATGACCGTTGGCATGATGATTGCAGGTCTCAACACCTATTGAAAGAGGTATCAACCATCGAAATCGGAGCACAATTGCAGATTTTGGATTTTTCGGGCTCTGAATTTGTGGGCTATAGTTCAGTTAATTTTCAATAAAATTGAATTTTCTGAAATGTGTAGAAATATTCGAGCGATCCAAATGTCCGTTGGCATGACGATTACAGGTCTCAACACCTACTGAAAGAGGTATCAACCATCGAAATCGGAGAGCAATTGCAGATTTTTGATTTTTCTGGCTCTGAATTTGTGGGCTATAGTTCAGTTGATTTTCAATAAAATTGAATTTTCTGTGAAATGTGTAGAAATATTCGGCATCACGAATGTAGGGCTCAACACTTATTGAAACAGGTATCAATCATCGAAATCGGAGCACAATTGCGAATTTTCGATTTTTCCGGCTCTGAATTTGTGGGCTATAGTTCAGTTGATTTTCAATAAAATTGAATTTTCTGAAATGTGTAGAAATATTCGAGCGATCCAAATGTCCGTTGGCATGACGATTACAGGTCTCAACTCCTATTGAAAGAGGTATCAACCATCGAAATCGGAGAGCAATTGCAGATTTTTGATTTTTCTGGCTCTGAATTTGTGGGCTATAGTTCAGTTGATTTTCAATAAAATTGAATTTTCTGTGAAATGTGTAGAAATATTCGGCATCACGAATGTAGGGCTCAACACCTATTGAAACAGGTATCAATCATCGAAATCGGAGCACAATTGCGGATTTTCGATTTTTCTGGCTATGAATTTGTGGGCTATAGTTCAGTTGATTTTCAATAAAATTGAATTTTCTGAAATGTGTAGAAATATTCGAGCGATCCAAATGACCGTTGGCATGACGATTACAGGTCTCAACTCCTATTGAAAGAGGATCAACCATCATAATCGGAGCGCAATTGCAGATTTTTGATTTTTCCGGCTCTGAATTTGTGGGCTATAGTTCAGTTGATTTTCAATAAAATTGAATTTTCTGTGAAATGTGTAGGAATATTCCAGCGATCCAAATGACCGTTGGCAAGATGATTGCAGGTCTCAACTCCTATTGAAAGAGGTATCAACCATCGAAATCGGAGCACAATTGCAGATTTTGGATTTTTCTGGCTCTGAATTTGTGGGCTATAGTTCAGTTGATTTTCAATAAAATTGAATTTTCTGAAATGTGTAGAAATATTCGAGCGATCCAAATGTCCGTTGGTATGACGATTACAGGTCTCAACACCTACTGAAAGAGGTATCAACCATCGAAATCGCAGCACAATTGCAGATTTTGAATTTTTCGGGCTCTGAATTTGTGGGCTATAGTTCAGTTGATTTTCAATAAAATTGAATTTTCCGCGAAATATGTAGAAATATTCGAGCGATCCAAATGACCGTTAGCATGACGAATACAGGTCTCAACACCTATTGAAAGAGGTATCAACCATCGAAATCGGAGCACAATTGCAGATTTTGGATTTTTCCGGCTCTGAATTTGTGGGCTATAGTTCAGTTGATTTTCAATAAAATTGAGTTTTCTGAAATGTGTAGAAATATTCGAGCGATCCAAATGACCATTGGCATGACGATAACAGGTCGCAACTCCTATTGAAAGAGGATCAACCATCGAAATCGGAGAGCAATTGCAGATTTTTGATTTTTCTGGCTCTGAATTTGTGGGCTATAGTTCAGTTGATTTTCAATAAAATTGAATTTTCTGCGAAATGTGTAGAAATATTCGGCATCACGAATGTAGGGCTCAACACCTATTGAAACAGGTATCAATCATCGAAATCGGAGCACAATTGCAGATTTTCGATTTTTCCGGCTCTGAATTTGTGGGCTATAGTTCAGTTGATTTTCAATAAAATTGAATTTTCTGCGAAATGTGTAGAAATATTCGAGCGATCCAAATGACCGTTAGCATGACGAATACAGGTCTCAACACCTATTGAAAGAGGTATCAACCATCGAAATCGGAGCACAATTGCAGATTTTGGATTTTTCCGGCTCTGAATTTGTGGGCTATAGTTCAGTTGATTTTCAATAAAATTGAATTTTCTGAAATGTGTAGAAATATTCGAGCGATCCAAATGTCCGTTGGTATGACGATTACAGGTCTCAACACCTACTGAAAGAGGTATCAACCATCGAAATCGGAGCACAATTGCAGATTTTGGATTTTTCCGGCTCTGAATTTGTGGGCTATAGTTCAGTTGATTTTCAATAAAATTGAATTTTCTGCGAAATGTGTAGAAATATTCGAGCGATCCAAATGACCGTTAGCATGACGAATACAGGTCTCAACGCCTATTGAAAGAGGTATCAATCATCGAAATCGGAGCACAATTGCAGATTTTGGATTTTTCCGGCTCTGAATTTGTGGGCTATAGTTCAGTTGATTTTCAATAAAATTGAATTTTCTGCGAAATGTGTAGAAATATTCGAGCGATCCAAATGACCGTTAGCATGACGAATACAGGTCTCAACACCTATTGAAAGAGGTATCAACCATCGAAATCGGAGCACAATTGCAGATTTTGGATTTTTCCGGCTCTGAATTTGTGGGCTATAGTTCAGTTGATTTTCAATAAAATTGAATTTTCTGAAATGTGTAGAAATATTCGAGCGATCCAAATGACCGTTGGCATGACGATTACAGGTCTCAACTCCTATTGAAAGAGGATCAACCATCATAATCGGAGCGCAATTGCAGATTTTTGATTTTTCCGGCTCTGAATTTGTGGGCTATAGTTCAGTTGATTTTCAATAAAATTGAATTTTCTGCGAAATGTGTAGAAATATTCGAGCGATCCAAATGTCCGTTGGTATGACGATTACAGGTCTCAACACCTACTGAAAGAGGCATCAACCATCGAAATCGGAGCACAATTGCAGATTTTTGATTTTTCCGGCTCTGAATTTGTGGGCTATAGTTCAGTTGATTTTCAATAAAATTGAATTTTCTGCTAAATGTGTAGAAATATTCGGCATCACGAATGTAGGGCTCAACACCTATTGAAACAGGTATCAATCATCGAAATCGAAGCACAATTGCGGATTTTCGATTTTTCCGGCTCTGAATTTGTGGGCTATAGTTCAGTTGATTTTCAATAAAATTGAATTTTCTGCGAAATGTGTAGGAATATTTCAGCGATCCAAATGACCGTTGGCATGATGATTGCAGGTCTCAACATCTATTGAAAGAGGTATCAACCATCGAAATCGGAGCACAATTGCAGATTTTGAAATTTTCCGGCTCTGAATTTGTGGGCTATAGTTCAGTTGATTTTCAATAAAATTGAATTTTCTGAAATGTGTAGAAATATTCGAGCGATCCAAATGACCGTTGGCATGACGATTACAGGTCTCAACTCCTATTGAAAGAGGGATCAACCATCGAAATCGGAGAGCAATTGCAGATTTTTGATTTTTCTGGCTCTGAATTTGTGGGCTATAGTTCAGTTGATTTTCAATAAAATTGAATTTTCTGCGAAATGTGTAGAAATATTCGGCATCACGAATGTAGGGCTCAACACCTATTGAAACAGGTATCAATCATCGAAATCGGAGCACAATTGCAGATTTTCGATTTTTCCGGCTCTGAATTTGTGGGCTATAGTTCAGTTGATTTTCAATAAAATTGAATTTTCTGCGAAATGTGTAGAAATATTCGAGCGATCCAAATGACCGTTAGCATGACGAATACAGGTCTCAACACCTATTGAAAGAGGTATCAACCATCGAAATCGGAGCACAATTGCAGATTTTCGATTTTTCCGGCTCTGAATTTGTGGGCTATAGTTCAGTTGATTTTCAATAAAATTGAATTTTCTGAAATGTGTAGAAATATTCGAGCGATCCAAATGACCGTTGGCATGACGATTACAGGTCTCAACTCCTATTGAAAGAGGTATCAACCATCGAAATCGGAGAGCAATTGCAGATTTTTGATTTTTCTGGCTCTGAATTTGTGGGCTATAGTTCAGTTGATTTTCAATAAAATTGAATTTTCTGCGAAATGTGTAGAAATATTCGAGCGATCCAAATGTCCGTTAGTATGACGATTACAGGTCTCAACACCTACTGAAAGAGGTATCAACCATCGAAATCGGAGCACAATTGCAGATTTTCGATTTTTCCGGCTCTGAATTTGTGGGCTATAGTTCAGTTGATTTTCAATAAAATTGAATTTTCTGCGAAATGTGTAGAAATATTCGAGCGATCCAAATGACCGTTAGCATGACGAATACAGGTCTCAACACCTATTGAAAGAGGTATCAACCATCGAAATCGGAGCACAATTGCAGATTTTGGATTTTTCCGGCTCTGAATTTGTGGGCTATAGTTCAGTTGATTTTCAATAAAATTGAATTTTCTGAAATGTGTAGAAATATTCGAGCGATCCAAATGACCGTTGGCATGACGATTACAGGTCTCAACTCCTATTGAAAGAGGTATCAACCATCGAAATCGGAGAGCAATTGCAGATTTTTGATTTTTCTGGCTCTGAATTTGTGGGCTATAGTTCAGTTGATTTTCAATAA
This sequence comes from Tipula helvola, assembly GCA_963556165.1. NCBI lineage: Eukaryota > Metazoa > Arthropoda > Insecta > Diptera > Tipulidae > Tipula > Tipula helvola. The sequence goes on along the minus strand of OY744483.1, from coordinate 254,165,350 downwards.
AATTGAATTTTCTGCGAAATGTGTAGAAATATTCGAGCGATCCAAATGTCCGTTAGTATGACGATTACAGGTCTCAACACCTACTGAAAGGGTATCAACCATCGAAATCGGAGCACAATTGCAGATTTTGGATTTTTCGGGCTCTGAATTTGTGGGCTATAGTTCAGTTGATTTTCAATAAAATTGAATTTTCTGCGAAATGTGTAGAAATATTCGAGCGATCCAAATGACCGTTAGCATGACGAATACAGGTCTCAACACCTATTGAAAGAGGTATCAACCATCGAAATCGGAGCACAATTGCAGATTTTGGATTTTTCCGGCTCTGAATTTGTGGGCTATAGTTCAGTTGATTTTCAATAAAATTGAATTTTCTGCGAAATGTGTAGAAATATTCGAGCGATCTAAATGACCGTTGGCATGATGATTGCAGGTCTCAACACCTATTTAAACAGGTATCAACCATCGAAATCGGAGCACAATTGCAGATTTTTAATTTTTCTGGCTCTGAATTTGTGGGCTATAGTTCAGTTGATTTTCAATAAAATTGAATTTTCTGCTAAATATGTAGAAATATTCGGCATCACGAATGTAGGGCTCAACACCTATTAAAACAGGTATCAATCATCGAAATCGAAGCACAATTGCGGATTTTCGATTTTTCCGGCTCTGAATTTGTGGGCTATAGTTCAGTTGATTTTCAATAAAATTGAACTTTCTGCGAAATGTGTAGAGCGATCCAAATGACCGTTGGCATGACGATTACAGGTCTCAACTCCTATTGAAAGAGGTATCAGCCATCGAAATCGGAGCACAATTGCAGATTTTCGATTTTTCTTGCTCTGAATTTGTGGGCTATAGTTCAGCTGATTTTCAGTAAAATTGAATTTTCTGCGAAATGTGTAGAAATATTCGAGCAATCCAAATGACCGTTGTGAAGTTTTTTTTGTTCTTTACTACAAGTTTACTTAGTACAACAAAACAATAATTATGTTAGTCATCGGGACAAAAAAATGTTAGTCATTGGGACACGTACGAATTCTCATACAAAAAGAAATCATTTCACTTCATCTATATTTTACATTTTTACATTTGAAGATTTGTAAAACCAAATTTGTTAAATTCATGAAAATTTTTAATTTCAATATTTTTCTTCATTTTTGACAAATAATGGTAAAAAAGGTGATAAGATAATAAATAGAATTATTAAATTAAATTATTTTAACAGGCATTTGTTTTAATTTTGCCGTCAGAGCCACAGAAATCTCCGTTTCACTTAATTTTTTAAAATAGTGTAGCGATTGTAAATTTGAAATTCTTTGAAGATTGTTCCACCTTTCCTTCAAATAGGTTTTATTTTGGTTAATTTCGATTTCAGTAATTAATTGAATTTCCACTGTTTCCATGGCGCATTGGTAACCTTATACTTAATTGGGATTAAATCATCGACTTCAAAACACTTGTCGTAGGCACCCAATATGCAGGTTTCATCAAAAGTACTGCAACATATTTAAGTAACAAACTTTTTCAGAGTGTTAGGGAAATTTTTAAATATTTAATTTTTATTAATTATTATTATTAATTTTTAAATTTTTTCTAAAGAAGCCAAAATAAATACTGCATTGGCATGTATTGGGCAAACACAAACATTATGAGGCATTTTAGATACATTTAATACCTCTGAAGGACGTAGTTTTATCTTCTTTAAATAATACGAAAGCTTCTTTTACGCTGAACATCATGTGCCTGATAGGTTTAAGAGTTCTGTTTCCTTCCGAGTTTAGGTCGTTTTATGATGGGGACACACGACTTATGTATTCTGTAAAGTAAAATTCAAAAACATCTTCTTTAGTTTGTGCAGATAAACCTGTGTTAAGTCTGGATTGCTGATTATCACGTGAACACCGTTCTCGTTGGATTTGTGTTGCTGGTAAGGCCTTTCTTACTTTCGCAAGTGCTTTACCTAAAGTTTGGGGACACTTGTAGTTTGCTTCTCGATAATCCGCAATACGCTGCTTCCTTTTTCTCAAATTTTCCATGTACTTCTGTTTTCTCTCTCTATCATTTTTACGTATAACAGTTAATAACGCCGAATTATTGGCTATTTTCTCAAATTTTCGAGCTCTCCTTTTTTCTCTAAATATATTTTATATTTTTCTTTGTCTTCCTTTCTTTTTAGATAGAATTTTTGAGAACGATTCCATGCCATTTTGAAGCTAAACATTTTTAATGTTATTTTCTTGTAGAAAATTTTGTCCCAATGACTAACGTTTATTTATTGTCTATCTTAATTTATTCTCAAATTATTTTGTGAAAAAGAAAGATATCGTCAGTCCTTGCAAGTTACGTTAATCTGTAGAAATATTTGAAATATGTAGTTTAATTACCATAGCATAAAAGCATCGGGACAAAAAATTCGAAGAATACAATCGTAATATTATTTTAGGAGATTTTAATTTAAATTTATTTGATATTGAACATATTAATGTGGTGAAATATTTGGAGTTGGTTAATTCCTTTGGATATGTAATTGCAAATAAATTGTCAAATGAATTTGCTACCCGAATTAATAATGGTATTTGTACTATGATAGATCATGTTATAACTGATCTCTACTGCTATAAATATGATTTAAATACCGCTGACACTGTACTAACCGATCACCGAGTTTTATTTGTACAGGCATCCAAAATTTGCATTCCGAGGAAATCAAGTGCAGTTTTTATGAAGGTCTTGGATTATAAAAAAATATGTGATGATCCTGTATGGACAAAAATTTCAGAGGCTTCAAATATTAACAACTTTGTGGCTAATATTAAACAGTTGGTCGTTAATAATACAAAAATAATTAAAAAACGACTACGGAAGCATAATCAACCTGAATGGATTACAAGTGAAATTCTCGATAATATAAATGAGCGAGAAAAATTCTACAGGTTGAAATGTTTATATCCCCGTGATGAGTACATAAAAAAACCACACAAGATGCTAAGTTCGTTAGTGGCTGCCAAAATTAAACAAGTTAGAGAGCACATAATTCAGACTTTGTTAGTAAACACATAAATAAGCCCAAACAACTTTGGAATTTTCTACATGAAACAATTTTTAATAAAACCAGATGTACTAAAGATTGGGCATTGAGCGACAACGATAATTTAATTACCAATTGTGACGAAATAGTAAACACTTTTAATAATTATTTTGCTAATATTGTTTCAATTATGAATGATTCGTTTCAAATACCATCTCAAGATGACTTTGATTATTTAAATTATACAACTAATTGCCCCTTCCAGTTAACACATACTACCGAACATGAAGTGCATACCGTGCTTTTGAATTTAAATGTAAATGTGTCTACTGGAATAGATAGCATTTCGACTAAGTTACTACAATATACCGTGAACATTGTAGCGCAATTACTAGTTAAATATGTTAATGAGATGTTTGATACGGGGGTATTTCCAGAAATCTGTAAAATAGGCAAGATATGTCCCATACATAAGTCTGGAAGTGAAATGGATGTATCAAACTATCGTCCTATATCAATTTTGTCTACCATCTCTAAAGTGTTTGAAAAAATTGTGCTACTTAGATTAAACTATTTCTTGGAGAAAAATCAAATAATTAGTGAGCGGCAATTTGGATTCACAGCTCAGTCCAACACTACAGCAGCGTGTTTTAATTTGACAGATTTGCTGAGTAAAAGCTTCGATAAGAAAATGTTTGGTGCCTGTCTGTTTCTAGACATTCGTAAAGCATTTGATATGGTACATCCAGATATACCGTTAATTAAATTAAAAAAGATGGGACTCACTAATTTGCAACTACGATTATTTGAAAGTTACCATCGAAATAGGAGACAAATTGTCAAAATTAATGAGTGTATTAGTGATGAAGTATTATTGATCGTGAAGTACCCCAAGGTTCGATTCTTGGGCCTACATTATTTATTATATTCATTAATGATATTACGCACATTGTGCTAGAAGGGAGAATTCAACTTTATGCGGATGATGCTGTTATTGCCTATGAAGCAAGCACACTAGAATCTCTACTGCACCAAACACAAAAAGATTTAAGGGTACTTAAAGAATGGTTTGATATTAATCACCTACTACTAAATAATGAAAAAACGAAATATATTGTATCCAAGAATAAAAATTTAGAAAATACTATTTTAGGAGCTAACCCAGTTACTTATAACTCTTTTGTTATTGAAAGAGTTACTAAGTGTAACTTCCTGGATTTAGTAATAGATGGAAAATTAAATTGGTCTAGTCACGTGGATAAAATAAAAAAATCGGTACTACCGTACATATTTGCTATAAATCGAACGAAACACATTCTTCCCAAAAAAACATTATTGCTCATTTATTTCGCATACATTCAGTCGCGTTTGGTTTATCTAAACCCGACTTGGAGTGGATGTGCGAATTATAAGATAGGTGAATTAGAGGTATTGCAGAAACGAGCTTTGAAATATATAATACGTGCACCCATCCGTTATCCAACCCAAAAACTATTCGAACAATTTCAATCTCTTCATTTTCTAATTAACCGGGAGCTTTTAACTTTGATATACAGAATAGTAAATAATCAGATTAAGCACAGTTTTGATTTGACCAGAATCTATGACAGACATGATCATGAAACAAGAAGAAGGTCAAACATTGTTGTTAAATTCTTTTTATCTAAGGCATCTAACAATAACATATTATATCGAGGTCTAAATCAGTATAATAAACTTCCATCCAATATTAAGCATATAGAATCTCTAAAAAATTTCAAGGCAAAACTAACAGAATATTTGAAAGGTGAAAATAAATAATGAAAATATTGTGGTTGAATAAACTTAGATAGTGTGAACTATGAAATCTCTTTTTATTTTCTCCGTTTAATTTAAGTGTACAAAATTAAAATCAATATTACATGTAATAAGATTGTTACGTAAATGAATTTTCAATTTTAAATAAGAAATTGTAAAGAAGTGATACTTATAATATTTTATGTAAAGTTGCGTTATAACCAGCAATGGTTCGAGCAACTGAATTCCAGAAGTACTAAGTATAGCTAATCGTATAATAATAACACAAAATGTATATTAAATCGAATTAAATTGATCAGATTAGTATATATAAGTATATAGAGTTAATAATAAATTGTTACTGAAATTTGTTTAATAAATTTGAAAAAAAAAAAAAAAAAAAAAATTTGAAACTAAAATAAATGAAATATAAAAGCAAGGAACCTTATCTTAACTGTACACTAACCTTCATCCAACCTTCTGCATCTCGCATTGGGGGCCCTAATATATTTAGATCTGTTTTATCATCTCCCAATGACTTTTAGTGTCAGATTTGATATCTGATAAAAAATTAAATATGCACACACAACTAGTCTTAAATAGTTATTTACGGCGCAAGGTCTGTAAATGAGTTGTTACAGTACGAGTTCGAGGTTTATTTTGAACGAGTAGTGTAACGATCATTTAACTTCGTGTACCGTACAACGTTTTATTTCATACTACATGGGACATTAATTCGAGTTTTTCATTTAAAATTAAAATTTAAAGAAAATCAATCCAAATGATTTTCAAATTATCAAGTTACCTTAGTTATTTTTTTTTTGTTTGGTTTTATATTTTATTTCATACTATACCGAAAATCAATGTTTACGTGATTGATTTCAGTCCGGGAAATGAATCATTACGTCAGAGAACAAAAGTGTCCGGAAAACGAGCTATTACAGTAGAGTAGACTGTAAAAACAAACAAAAAAAAAAAATAACTAGGGTAACTTGATAATTTGAAAATCATTTGGATTGATTTTCTCTAAATTTCAAACTCATGTTTTTACTTTAAAATTTAATTTTAAATGAAAAAATCGAATTAATGTCCCATATAGTATGAAATAAAACGTTGTACGTTACACGTACCTTAAATGATCATTACAGTACTCGTTCAAAATTCTGGACGAGGCGACGAAGGAGCCGATAAACGTTGAACTCGTACTGTAACAACTCATTTACCGCCCTTGTGGCGTAAATAACTATTTCTGTACTTTAATAGCTCGTTTTCCGGACACCTTTGTTCTGTACCGTCATATTTCATTTCCCGGACTGAAATCAATCACGTAAACATTGATTTCTGTATAGTATGAAATAGAACAATTTGTTTTTATTTTTCGATTATATTTTAATTCATCGATCATCGGCGCGGCGCGGCATCGTGAACTAAAATAAAGATGAATTCGATCGACAGCTGTCAATCGAAAACGACAATCATAATACAAATTTTTTGCGACGTCGACATATCGACATCGACGTGACAATCGCGTTAGGGCTAATCGTGATTAATGTGCAATTTTTACTGCTTTTGTAAACTTTTACTATTCCGTCCAACAAATAGGTATACTAACTGCTGGCTTTATAATTGATTCATAATGAGAAACAAATTATTATTATTTTCATGCGGCATGAATGAGGTGGTTAATTTTTGAAAAAATGACATTTCAAAATAGATTTTTCTGCGATGACAACCATTAAAAGTTTAACTGATAGGTATACTCTGGTGGTATGCACTGTAGCTAGAAGTGGTGTAGAACCATTCTATACCTGCAAAAAGCTATTATGGCATTATTATTGTAAAATTACCAATAAAAAGGGCCTAATATGTATCTTTACTGTAACTATGAAATTTTGGCTGTTTGAAGCATGTTTAGAAGCAAATCAGACAACGCAGCACTTACCATTTATCGTAATTAACAACATCTGAAACACTAAAAAATGTTTACAAAGGAACAACAAATGGTTTTGAAAATCATTCTAAAACTCAAATTTTATTAGTTCCATATTTCCACAACATAAACTAGAAAGCACCAGAGCCATTCGCTGCGTATTTATATGGCAATGATTTGAATGTGTTGCGTCAAAACCAACTAACAGACACGCTCGCGTTTTTATAATTTTTAAATCTGACCAAGGTAAGCAAAACGTTAGATTTGCGAAAAAAGGTTGTGATATTAATAAATTATTTTATACAAGTCGATATAAATACGTTTATTAATTAAGATTTTAGCCGATAAATTATTCTAGAAGTCACTGCATAAATGTATAATTTCCTACCATTAAGAAATATTTACCTTCGGTTTACCTATCCTATTGTGAACAAATCAGTGAACCGCGATAAAAAAGAAAATTCATCAGATTATTTGTGTCTCTATAAATTACGAAAAGAACGGGGAAAATTGTGTACATTTTCTCACAAAGTAGTTGCTGACGACACATAATTTGTGTACATATAATTTTTTTGCCGATCATATTTCACTCTTTAGAATTTTAACAAAGACATTTTAGTTTATAAGGAATTCAAATTAATTATACCCATAGTGTTTTTGTAAGTTTTAATTAATTTCTGTACATAAACCATTTACACAAATTTTACACGGATGAAGATTGTAAGACACATATACATACTTAATGACTTACCTGTTGAGAAAACTTTATTAAGCACGTTATGTGGATGTGAAAGATAAAATCGTTGGTATGAAAAATGAAAATTAATGGTTTTGATTTTTTGTTTAGGAGCTTGTTGTATTTTGATTCATTTACTTTTATATTATATCTCGAAATGATAGTGGCGAGAAAATTTGCTCTGCTACCTCCATTCTTACGTATACTTGCAAAAGTTTGTGTAAACCATTAATCAAATATACAGTCATCGCCGTAAAAATAATGACTGGCAGGTTTAGAATCAGCTAATCAAATATGAGAAGTCTATTAACACTACTAAGCCAAAACAATCTTGATTTAGAATCCAAATGGCCAATCCAAAATATGTATATTATACTCATGGTCATACAAATGTTTGATATCATTTTCTGCGGTGTTGGTTGTGCTTTGATAGATCTGAATTATGCTAAAAGAATTAGTCATCATTATTAAACTTATATTTAGTTATAATTACTTATGTCAAAATTTCGGAATTTCTGCAGACTCAGATTTATTTTGGCGGCTAATACAATATAATTAAAGAGAAAATACCTACCAATGATTTTATCTCAAAACACCGAATTGATTGAATTTGAGAGTCCCGGAGGATAATCAATTTTTTTATATGCTCCAATTTTATCGAGCTTATTTTATTTTATCGGGAAGAATCTTGATTTGATTAAAATTTATTTAAACATATTTCGCTGTGCATGTGTTATTTTCATTTTAGGTGATTTGGGATTATTGTTATACTCCAATTTTCTTTATATTTCAAATCATAAAAAAATTGATTCAACAAAACAGGCATTTTTTTTTTACTGTAAACAATATTAGAGATACAATGTGTTGTTTTGTAGACCGGAAGAAAGATATTCACTGTTTGTGTGACTAATTTTGACATTTTTGACAGTAAACTCAATGTAATACCTACTTCTATTCTAATATCTAACTTAAAAGTTAAGTATTAACTTCATATCTGTTTTAAAAGATCTCGCCAAAAACTGATGACGTTTCAATGGATATCTAACTATTAAGATTGTACGGTCCCGATGACTAACAGCATTTTGTACAAAATAAATTACCATTTATTATGTTAGTATCGATTATTCACGGTTGAAAATATTTCTAAATGTTGTAAGAGGTATCAACCTTATTGGCTAGAGCTAGGCACTTTTCAAAACAAGAAATTCTATTTGGGTTAAACTAACAAAATGAAAAATGTAAAAGTTATAAAAAAACAAACCACCAAGATTACAAAATGTATAGTGTAGGTTACACATTTAAATATTAATGTTTCGTTGCAGACTTCACTCACATATTGTCATGTTGCCTTGTATAATATTAACTTGTGTATAAAAATGCCTTGTATAATGTAAATTGTTTAACATCTTGTAAAGAAATAAAAATTCATTCTGTCACCAACACAGAGAAAAATTTTGTTGAGTTATCCATAAGGTCCTACGAGCTGCTTTCTTTGGAACATTGGATCGCAATCACCGTGGAGTGCTACAAATACGTGAGTACAATTTATTTCATTTTTGGGTGCAATATTGCGTTAATCGTTTTAAACAATCAAGTCGCTTGGACGCTATATTGTATTTAACACGCCACGTCGGTCATACTGCGTGACATTTTTTGATAAAAATTGAAATTAATATTGTGGAAATTAAAAGTGCGTTATTCGTCTCAACCAATCAAGTTCATTGAACGCCACTTTATAATTAAAACATATTTTCAATTTGTTTGTGCCAATTTGATTAGAAGTGAAAGTTAAAATAATTACTGATGATAATGCCTCTTCTTTACAAAATGTTAACAGACGTTCAAATTATCGAGGGGTTACAAAAGAAAGTAAGCAATTATTTTGAGGGGTTGGCAAGATTACGGCGCTTTATCAAGGGAATTACTGAAGTTACAACCTACGAGGAATTAATCGCCCGAGTTGTACTCGAAAAATTCTACGTTCAGTTCAATGATTATCAAGATTCATTGCAAAATTATAATACTTCTGTTGATGGTGAGAAATTTGAGGAAGAATACCTGTTCGTATAAGTTGAGCTATATATCAACCAGCGGCGTCTCGTAATTTGTTCCCAAAAGAGGTAGAGGCTCAAGTTGTTTCTGCTGTCGGGCGGTTAGCAGAACATCAAAAATCAATTTTGGGTACAACACCCGACAGATCATACGTGAACAATCAAGACTTACGGTTTTTTTTTTTTTTTTCGCTGGCGCCATAGAGATGAAGTTTCGTAATCGTTATTTTAACGGATAATGACTGATTAATTCATTGATCCTACATTTACCAGCCGTGATTTTTTCATCACCCGCCGGGAATCGAACCCGGGACCTCCGGAGCTTAAAGCGAGCATGCTAACCACTGTGCCACCGGGGCGGCGTAGACTTACGGTTGCCACGTTTAAATATACCTAAGTTTGGCGGAAGTTATCCCGATTTCCCATCGTTCAGAGATCTATTCGAGGCTTCGGTACATAAAAATGAAAATTACAAACATCGCATAAATTTCATTATCTCAGAGGATTGTTAGTGGAAGAGGTTGCTGATCTAATCAAGCATATGCAGCTGACGGATGCAAACTATCCGCTCGCTTGGAAGAAACTTATAGACAGATATGACAAGAAACGTTATATTGTGGCTGAGATGATTCAAACAGCAATTTCATCAAAGGATGGATCGTTACGACGGTTAGGTTGTGTATTTTTATCACACAACCGCATAGTGTTGCGGAGGTGAACAAACAGGAGTTTGTCATGAAGTGTTACGAGGGTTACGGGCGCTGTGAGATTAGGCTGATAAACGAGACCCGTGGTTAATTCAGATATTGCTACCTAAATTGAATAAGGACATACAACACAGATGGGCGTTATCATCGGCCGACATTAACTTTCCAACTATTGAATAGTTTCTCAAATTTTTAAACATACAGTGTGATGCAATGGAAACCTGCCAAGCTGAAAGCAATCAACTAAAAGTTCCTAACCACTCTCAGCGTCAACAAATCCTCAGATATCACAACGTTATCGAACACACACAAAATTGTTTGAAGTGCAATGGTGATCATCCTTTATACAGGTGCAAAGAATTTGAAGACATCAGTCGGGATGATAGATTTCTGTTACTACGAACAAAAGGAATATGTTTAAATTGTTTGTCCTGGTCACATATCAAAGAAAGGTGTCCTTTTAGATTAACATGCAGGATATACTTTCGTCGACATCATACACTGTTACACGGTGATCACGTCGAACAACCCGCTTCATGTGTCAAAATGAATTCAGTCACACATGAATCGGGGGAATTGGCTACTAAACCCACAGATGAAGTGAAAGAGACAACTTGTGGCCAATTAAACATACATCATACTCGGATGGATCAAGTAGCATTACTTCCAACAGCGCAGGTTTGGATTGAGGATCAGTTTGGAGAAAGGGTACTTGCAAGAATTCTATTGGACTCTGGCTCACAGGCAACTTTCATTCGAGGATGTTTAGCTAACAGACTTAAGTTAAGGCGGTCTCAGGCACGAATGTCAGTATCCGGAATTGCAACAAGTGAAATGGTCACACAGGGTGCCGTAAATTTTCGCCTATATGCAAATGAGCCAGGAAGTACTGTAAGTATGTCAATTCACGCTTACATTTTGAAACAGCTGATGACAATACCGCCGAAATCCATTATGTTCACGAACGACGACTTAAATGAACTATCAAAATTGAGTCTTGCAGATTCCGGCTATGAACAAAGGCAGCCGGTTGGCATCCTTATTGGATCAGTTTACTTTTTCTCCATTATAACTGAAGATCGTACGATATTATGAAGGGTAATGGTCGTCGTAAACACATTGTTTGGTAGGGTGTTTTCAGGAAGTAATTCGAATGTTGATCGGGAGACGATCAATAGTTTTCAGTTGAATTGTAATTTGGATAATATTTTGGAATAATTTTAGAATACACCGATGAAGAGACATTGGCCGTCAAACACTTCAATGAAACGGTTAGAATAGCCGCTGATGGTCGATACATGGTATCATTACCGTTTAAATCGGATGCATAGTTGTCAGGAGATTGCTACGGTGTAGCCTTTAAACGATTCTTGTCGATTGAGCGGAAGTTTGTGGTGGGTAAACGATTAAGGACGGAATATTCAAAATTCATACAAGAGTATAGTGATCTGGGGCATATGGAGTTGGCTGATAAGAACTTTTATTGATCTAAAGGGAAGATTTAAGCAATGCTATCTCCCAAACCATGCAGTATTCAAAAACGATAATGGCACACAGAAAATTAGAGTAGTTGTTACGTGTTAGGCAAAATTTTACTTTTTTTTCTTTTGGCCACACAATTTAAAATGTCATTTCATTCGTAAATAATCAAAATCCAAATTAGACCGGGACGAGTATAAACAAGCGAAATGATTTCTCTTTCGTTAAAGGGTGACTTATACGGTTCATTTTTTATTTTTAATGGTATAATACGGTGGCAGATAGGGTTTGTTTATGTGTGGTGACGAATAGATGGCGGGACCATAGGAACATCGGAAGAAGCAAATAAACGATTTTGACAGGAAAACTTTCTTTTTGGGATACAAGCTTCTTGGAGAGCGGACGAAAATTTCGATTTGGCAAATAAAAAAAAAATAAAAAAAATTAATAAATAAATAAAACAAAAACAAACAACAAAGCCACAAAGTAAGCAAACATCAATTAATAAAAATAAAAAATAAAGAAAAACGTGAAATCGGACTATCCAGCAAGTGAAAACCTACTTTTTGTTCGGAACTACAGGATTATTTTTGTTGCGTGGTGTTCCAAAAGTTGGTGTGCAAATAAAATATTGTTTCACGTGTTTACAAAAACCAAAAATAAATAAAAATAATTACACAGTGTCTCGTGGTTATACATTAAAACCCGAGTGTATTTTTGGGGGTTTTTCTTTTTTTAAACCTGGTATTGCACGTGTTAGTAACACTAAAGGAAAATAAAAAAAATTAAAATTAAAACAAAAGGAACCAGATTTTTGATCACGTGTAAGGATTGATTCCCGTCGTCGGAAACCGGATCCGTATCGAGCAGACTGGCGTAGGCAGAGGTCGCGTTATTAGCAGAGTTTTCGTGTTCCAGAAGTTACTATTCAAGAGTATTGGTTGCTGTCTATCCTCTTCAACGCTGCCGCATAGTAAACTAAAACCATGATTTTTTTTGTTTTTATTTAAAATTTCTGCTTTTATCATATATCAGTCTTCTTGCTACTTACAAAAATAATAACCGAAAACATCACCAACAACGGTTTGGTTGTTTTTTTTTCTTTTTCTGTTCTTTTTAATTTCAGGTGAACGTAAGGGTACCTAACGGTGAGCTCCTCGTTTCGACCGATACGGTTCATCCAGGTTGTGACGTTGTTTGCTGGCAACGAGGGGGAAAAAAATATAATCGATAAAAAAAAAAAGAAAAAAAATATTAATGTAAAGTTGCGGTCGACGTTTCAAGAAGACGCGTATATGATAATAAAATTTTTTTTATAATGTTTTGAAAAGAAAATTAAACATGGTTGTTTAAAGTTTTTGATTTTCAGGAGATGAACGAAATTGAGTGAAAGCCATGGTGTAGGTGTGCGAAGGGGTGAGTGCAGGCAGCAATCTCGACCCAGTGTTGGTTCTCGGCAAAAGAAAACCCACCCCAGACTGAGTATTAGTCGGCAAAAAGCTGCCGCCGGGAATCACCTGGGTAAATTCTGTTAGTGACGGTCCAACTGCGGTTCACTGGCATGTGAGTCGGGTTGGTCTGTCGTTACATAGTTTTTGATGGATCTGTGAAGCCAACTGGTTCCGAAAGATCTCTCAACGATTCATTGTTGGTGGGACCAACTCTACAACCTACATTGTGGTCAGCGTTGCTTAGGTTTCGAAAACATGCGGTATCGTTAGTGGCAGATATAGAAAAAATGTTCCGCCAAATTTGGATTCAACCCTCGGATCGCTTCATTACATCATCTAGGTCGATAAAATCAGAAATCAACTGCCTGAACTGTCCGGGTTAAACTTACCTCGCTTCTTATCTGATGGACTAGAAAGTGTTACTAAATACGAAATTCATGGGTTTTCGGATGCGAGTGAGGATGCATAATATGCCGCCGTAGTCTACTCCAGAGTTATTAATACAGAGGGACGGGTAACAATACGTTTGCTGACTGCGAAAAGTAAGGTGGCTCCATTGAAGCAAATGTCACTCCCAAGGCTTGAGTTGTGTGGAGCGTGGCTCCTTAGCTAACTGATTCAGCAAGTACTTGAATCGCTAAATATTGAGGACTACCACTTATTTGGCCTGGCTCTCAGAGATACCAACGAAGTGGAAAACGTATATCGCCAAACGAACTTCAGCGATTTTGAAAATTATTCCAATCAGCAGTTAGAGACATGTGAAATCTGGCGACAACCCTGCCGATTATGCAACTAGAAGGCTCTTTCCACGCGATATCATTGAAACCAACCAATTGTGGAGTGGTGGCTACAAGATGATGAATTTTTTTGGCCTTTGTCATTTAAAGTTAATAACGAGTGAAACGTATATGCAAACCGAGAAGCAAATTCAATCAAATTACTTTTTTCATTGAATTGTGAGGAGAATCATCCAATCAATGAGGTCATGAAACGGGTGCCCGGTTGGGACAAAATGCTCAGAGTTATTTCATATACATATGTATCGGTGGTGCAAGTACAATAAATTGAAAGGTCCAATTTGTGTCAAAGAATTATCCAAGGCTGAAGTGTTCGTCATTAAACACCAACAACAAGAAGTCTTTTGTAGAGAAATTCATGCACTCGCACAAAATTGGCCAATACCAAAGAAGTCATCTATCATTACATTGTCCGACGTTATTCATCGACAAGGATGGATTTGATTCGCGTTGATGGACGTATCCAACGATCTTCAGTAGGCTACAATCAGAAGCATCCAATTATAATTCCGAAGTCTTCACCAGTCGGTGGCTTGTTGATTACACAGTTTGATCGGTTCCATTTACATCCTGGACCATCATTGTTGACTTACCTGACTAGACAGAATTATTGGATCATTGATGCAAAATCGATTGTGAAGGATGTATCAAGGAAGTGCATAACGTGTGTCAAGTATAAAACCACAACTGTGAAACAACTGATGGGAAATCTTCCTCATGCTCGACTCATTCGGTTCTAAAAAAATCGCTTGGCCATGTGGTTTTTAAATGTGTGAAAAAATTCTTTGAACATTTTTATTTTTTTAAATTAAATTGTTATTGGTGTATGTGTCAAAAATATCATAAACTATTGAATATTCAAATTTTCATTTTATAATGAATTTTAATTATGCGTTTAATATTAAATACTGAGTCAGAGACTTCCATAATTTAAAAAAAAATCTTTCGCAAATATATATACTTGTTGTTTGGTAAATTCCAAAATACTCCAACAGATGTCAGCACCGGCAAACCTGTATATTTTCTTAACAATTTTTTATTTATAATTACACAGAACACTTTGATTCGATTGTTTACGAAACACTGACATTAACAAAATCACACAAAGGGGCGTGGGGCTAAATAAATAAAGGGTTATGTTTGTGTTTTTAAAGATACAGTAATTAAAGCCGTCCATTTGGAAACAGTGTCCGACATGACCATGGAAGCATTGGTCATGGCATTGAAGCATTCTGTCGGGTTACAAGGGGTGTCCATAATATATTCAAACAGATAATGGGTTCAATTTTATCGGGGCATCACGGCGACTTAAGGAAGTATATGACCTAATTGACCATCGGTGATTTGGTTTTGCTGAAGGAAGACGGTTTGCAGCCTGATGGAATTGTCCGAGTGGTTACAGTGCGTATAGTAACTTCAGTCTTTAGAAGAAGTGTGCACAAATTGATTAAACTCCAATTGGAAGACTAAAAAATTAAGCATGAATTATTGAAGGCACTGCTTCAAGGCGGTGAGGATGGTTACGTCTAATTCGCAATAATAATCTAAAACCAAAAAAAATTGAATTTGTAAATAAATTCAGTAAAAATCCTATATTAATTAAATATTGTACGATGTAATTTCAGCTGTAGGCTAATTATGTACAAATTTGTGCAACATTTTCTTTTTAGCATTTTTTTCTATTTTTTTTTTTGACGTATCTATAAAAAACAAACCACCAAGATTACAAAATGTATAGTGTAGGTAACACATTTAAATATTAATGTTTCGTTGCAGGCTTCACTCACATAATGTCATGTTACCTTGTATAATATTAACTTGTGTATAAAAATGCCTTGTATAATGTAAATTGTTTAACATCTTGCAACGAAATAAAAATTCATTCTGTCACCAACCACAGAGAAAAATACAATCCACAAAGTTTTTTTTTTTTTGTTGAGTTATCCACACACCGTGAATTTTGAGTTTTCATTTGTTATTTATGAACACGATCAAAACCAACACTAATGTACAACAAGCCTGGGGCGCTATCATGAAATCCGGACGGTAAATTTTAATGGTAAAAAACAATTCTATGAAAAATTTAGAATAAATTCAAAATATGGTCAAAGTTACCCAAGTTATTTTGTATGAAATTGCAAATAAATGAAAGTTTAACGACACATTTTTATGCGACAAATATTTCATGACGGTCAGAAATTTGCCGTTAAACCTTCATGTAATGAGGGATTTCCCCAAAATCGATTTTAGTTCATTTGTCCCCACGCTTGGGCAGCGCTGACTACACTTTTTTTTTTACATGCAAAAATAAGTAAAATCATGTTTACAAATACAAGTTTCCTGTCTAAATTAGTGGATGCCCCCGTACTTTTTTTAATGATTAATAAAGATGAGTATGTTGCGATTAATAATAAATATCAAATTTTAAAATTAATTTAGTCGAAATTAATAATTTAATGAAACATTCAAACACATGTTTTACCATATAAAACTACATACGAAATTTTTTAGCCGCCAGTCAGTAGGCGTTGGAATTATATTTGGGAAAATCCCTAATTGCGATTTGATACAAAATAACTTGGGTAACTTTGACCATTTTTTGAATTTAGTCTAAATTTTTCATAGAATTGTTTTTTACCGCTAAAATTTACCGTCCGGATTTCATGATAGCGCCCCTGATTCCGTAATGAGGTACACAGATACCTTCTTACATTAAATCGCTTATACTTGGAAGTATTGGTGGGAAACTTCGTATGTTTTGTGTTGTCTACAATTTATATGGTGTATCCGATCACCAAACTTTCATGTATAAGCGAAAAATAAATGGTGACAGTCAGGCTTGTAGTACATTAATGTTGGTTTTGACACGATTCTAACTTACGATTTATTTATTTCCAGCTGTAGTAGATTATGTGTATCTGTACATTTTTTTTATGTTGATGTACTTGTGTCTATGGTATATAGATAATACACTCCTTATCCTCTGGAATATGACCGCCGTTGTTCGATGCCAAGAAATTATTTCCGCGTTATTCTTTTTATGTCACCTCATTCATTTTCTTCTTTTTCTGCCGTTTTTTTATTTGTTTGTTTTTTTTTTTTTTTTATTAGTTTATTTCGTTGAATTCTCTTTCGTGAACGATTCTGCCATCTAGATCTGCTGACATCAACTCAATAGTGTTTTTTTAATTCCATGAACCGAAGCGCAGATGACAGATCGTTGGAAGCCCCAAACCATAATATTTAAACAAAAATTGTTTTATTTGTTAGTATTTCAGTTTAAAACTGAAATGATATTGTCGTCCATATTTTTCAAAACATACTTATTTAACCAGTAATCCAAAGTTAATTAAGCCATATTAAGCCCAATTTAAATTTGCAAAGCCTTAAAGATCCTCTATTAACCATAATCAAATAAATTATAATACCCTATAAAGGACATAATGACACTTTTCCATAGTAAACTTGCGGTCAATGATATTGGCAGATTTATCGATAATGCAGTATTATTTAATACGTGAAAACATAGTTCGGGATAACTTCTAAAGATGTCAGCTTTAACAATTTTTAATTTTTGGTAAATAAATCAAAAATAAAATTAATTTTTTTTATAATTCATGTCTAGTTGTAAGTTTTATTCGTGTTTTTTGCTTTTGTTTATATTTTTGTTTCGATACAACAAAAAAAAAATTTAAAAAAACTACTAGTGCCATCTTAAGATTTAATCTATCTATCGCCGTTTTTTGACAGCGAAGACCTTTATAGGTATTATAATT
Source organism: Tipula helvola (assembly GCA_963556165.1). Taxonomy (NCBI): domain Eukaryota; kingdom Metazoa; phylum Arthropoda; class Insecta; order Diptera; family Tipulidae; genus Tipula; species Tipula helvola. The sequence goes on along the minus strand of OY744483.1, from coordinate 254,147,613 downwards.
TATTTGACCATAATAGCTAAAAAAATTAATAAAACAAAGTTTAATTTGTACTACAACTTTTCAAAGTATATTTTAATATAAATTATGCAACGTTACACAAATTAACGTTTTATAATTATTTTCAAGGAAATATTTTTTTATTATGGAAATTTTTAATTAAAACTTTTCACTTCAAATAGAAAAAATGTGTTTGTTTCGTTTCATACAGCGGAAATGCATTTATTAGATGTTACGATGAACACGTACTATATACAAAATATGTAACAACATAATTAAATTTATATGTTTTTTTTTATATTTTCCAAAAACAACAAAATTAATTAATATTCTTACATAGATGGAAAATTAGCATTAAAATAAATGTTTATAATAAAATATTTGTTTTATCGTTAAATCTAAACAAAATTATTATTAATCATTAAATTATATTCATAATCATTTAGCTTAAATGTTCAGTAATAAAAGATATACAAATATAATATCACTACAAGTACCTAATATCAATTCTTTGGAAATAAGTAAAAAAATAAATACGTTTTTTAACAGTTGGTAAGTTACTTTCTTTAATGTCTTCATTTGATTAAAGAGATTGGAAAATTCATAAAAGAAACTGTTTTGCGCTATTGTTAATTTAAATTGCGGAATCCTAATAAGAGAAGCAGTTCTATTTGCAACCTGTGTCACACAGTTATGCTAAAATTTAAGATATAATACCATGTGATAAAAACGGATTAATATACAAAATTCTTGTAAAGATTGTGATTCGTGTTATATTAGAGAAACAAGCAAAACTAAAATTCTCAAATGATTTTTAGATAAAGTTCTGGAATATGACCAAGTAGGATCTAACTTGGCTATTTCTTTAACGATTTTCATGAAATTCGATAAGTGCGTTTAGAAATGGAATTCTATAATGATATTTAGCAGAAGTTCTGGAATATAGCCAAACGAGGAACTCGGTTAGTTCTCAATCGATTATAATGAAATTCCGACATGTACGATGCAAATCGGATTCTAAAATGTTACTTACAAGAAGTTCAGGAATATGGCCAGTTAGGAAGGAACTCGGTTAGTTCTCCACCGACTTTGGTGAAATGGGATTATAAAATTATTTTTAGATGATGTTCTGAAATATTGCCAAGTAGGATGGAATTTGGCTTTTTCTTAACCGATTTTGATGAAATTTAACATGTGCGATAGAAATGGGATTTTAAAACGATATTTAGGAGAAGTCCTAGAATATGGCCAATTAAGAAGGAACTCGGTTAATTCTTAACCGATTGTGGGGGAATTTCATGGAAATGGGATTCTAAAATGTTTTTTTGATTATGTTCTGGAATATTGCAAATTTGAAAGAGACTCTGTTAGTTCTTAACCGATTAAGATAAAATTCAACATGGTATGATGGAAAAGGCACCCTAAAATGATTATTGCTCTCTGTTTGGTAGGCTGAATGTTAGCCGATAAACCTTTTATTTTTTTCTGACAGTAGCCACTTGTCTCATTTTCCAAGAACTCAGAGTTCTAGCGAACAACAAATTCCTCCCAGATTCTTTGTATAAACTCACCAAATCCAGAACTCAAGTTTCTATTGATCATAAACTCATCGTGTCTGCGTTTTAATTGTTAAATTTTATAAATCAGAGAAACATTTTACATCTATCAAGAGACACAGCTACTCGAATAATTAGTAAACCATGCTTAATGAAGATTTACTTCGTCCATTCTGCGATATAGATGGTACTTGGTCTAAAGCTTTTAAAAGCCTCATGGAAATCGAGGATCTCATTCTGAAAAAAATCTGAATGTGATCAGTATAATATTGCTAAAACCACATGAATTTATTGCAATCAAGCTGCGCCGAAATGTTTACTTTCCACATCTCCTAACATGAATATCATTTGTTTTCTATTGATTATATCATATTTGATTTGATGATCTAAAAATTAGTTCAGCCTTCAGCTATTAAAATGTAGTTGAACAGTAATTTTGTAGAGCGACAAGAATACAGTAAAATCCGGTTAATTGAGCCATTGCTTAAACGGGACAACCGTTTATTTGGTTCATCTGTTGCAAAACGGAACCCAATTGAGAATACAGACCAAAGCTTCCAACAAATTAGATTAAGGGAAGAATGGGCGTTTGTACATGATAAACTTGGAGAAACAAAAAAATTATTTAATTTTTTGTATATAGCTTCTCGTGTTCCGATGTGTCCCAATTAACCGGAATCTACTGTATGATGAATACAGTATGAAGAGGCAAATTCAAAACGAAACGGGATAGAAAATTGAAACTTGATCATGATCTACTCCAAAATTGTAGAGATGTGACGAGAATCGATCATTCTGGGTCGATCTTGCCGCTCTGACAGCAATAATACTCGAAAAACATAGCCCAAAGATTAAAGCGAAGGATTGATTGTACCATTTTAATTGGCCATTTTCCAAAACTCACTTCCAAGTAATTTATGGGAGGAGGTAATAAAATAAAGTTATTACGGTTCTACTGTATTTTCAATTTTGTTGGTGCTGTTGTTTTATTTTTCAAAATAAATGTTCATGAGGTGTTCCGGTATTTTACATCGTTTTTGGTGACACTCGTCAGTAAAATGATTGAATATCGCAAAAACAATTTCACCAAATTTCGACTATTAATTTGGCGATACATTTAAATTTTCCATGGCATCCTACATTTTCTAAGTTTTGAATGACCTAGAATTTGGTTTTTGTTTTCTGTTTTCAGCTCCAGCTGGTGCGGTTCAAGAGGTATTCACATTTGAAAACTTATACCTACATTTTCACAACACTTCAGTAGAGAGTTTTTTTTCCTTGAGCCTGCTTAATTTTAAATAACACGTGTACACACATTCTTCATTAATTTGGTTATTTTCATGTGTATAATTTTGTAAAATTTGTGGGTGAGCATTATTATTTTATACATTTTTTAAAAGTATCATTGTTCATACAACATTGTTGATAAAATAATTTCCGAGCTTTCAATCGATTTGTGGTTTTATTGAAAAATGGAAAGTTTACGAATAATATTATTTGTAATTAGGTCAACTTCGTAGTTACACAATGTTTTCCTGAGTAAAATGGTATTCTATTATTATGAATTGTTACATTTTTTGGATAGCCGAATCTGATCGTGCTAAAGTGATAAACTTAAAGCACCTTAAACATAAAAGTATAAACAAATTATCATTCAACAAAATGCTTAAAAAATTGTGTATGAATGGAAAATGTTAATGACAATTTAGTCGGCTTTAAAGGTGCCCATACACCTGTAAGCATGCTTGACAAGTGTGCTCGTCAAACATGCTTGATGCGTTTCAAACACTACACAATCTTGTTGTGCAATGTTTATTTCTATTTAGCAACGTCAATCATAAAGTACTAATGTCGAAAAGATATATCTGTGCGGCTATTATTATAATTTTGGCAACTGAGCCACCAAAAAAAAAACCAAAACCAAGAAAAATGTGGATGAAAGAATGGCTTAAAAACCGACCTAGGTTTTCGGACGAAAACCTTCTGAAAGAGCTGCAGTTATCGTTGCCTGGAGATTATCAAAATTTTCTTCGTATGGATTACACAACATTTTCAGAGTTGTTGCAAATGGTTACCCCAATAATATTGAAGCAAGATACAATTTTACGAACTGCAATATCACCAGCTGAAAGGTTATCTAGCACATTACGATTTCTTGCAACAGGACAGAGTTTTGAAGATCTCAAATTCAATACGGCCATATCTCCTTAAAGCCTCGGTAAAATAATCATAGAGACATGTGATGCTTTGGTATCAGTGCTACGAGGAAACATTAAGGTATGTAAAAATTATGATGAAAAAGTTGTAACGTAAAATTCTTTATTTTAATTCATGAATTACAAAAATTTGGACACATTTTTAATCTTATTAAATACTGTAATTTTAACCATTAAAATTAGAAAAAAATTCAGCAGTTGAGTTTGAATTTAGATCATCTTCATTACCAGGTGTGTGACACACTAGTTCATAACGTGGTATTTCCGTATAAGCCACAAATGAATTTGGGGTTGAAGTTGACCTCGGAGATGACAAATTGGGCTCATTTATTTTTATACTATTCCAAAGTGCCTAAACTTGCTTCAAACAGAATATCATTAATCGCTTTTCGTGCGAAAATTTGTTGTTCCGATTTCAATTTGGAGAATTCTTGAGCCCAGTGCTTTCCCAGAATATCGTATTCGTTATCATTACGATTTAAATGTTCACAAGCCTGTATACTAAGATTTCTATTTTCATCCCCAATACTTGATATCTGAAATAAAAAGTGTTAACTATTATTATACACATATTTATTCACATATTTACAAAAGTAATATTTTCATCATAGGTACCAAAGACCGAAGAGGAGTGGAAAAATGTCGCAGAAATATTTGAAAAGAAGTGGAACTTCCCATACTGTGACGGTGCTATAGACGGCAAACACGTCGAAATACGTAAGCCATGTGATACATTATTTTACTATTTCAACTACAAGCAGACATTCAGTATCGTCCTTATGGCTGTGGTGAATGGAAATTATGATTTCATAATGGTGGATGTTGGTGCTAACGGGAGAGTTTCGGATGGTGGAGTGTTCGCAAACACAATTTTTGGAAAAAATTAAATGAGAGAAAACTAAATATTCCTGAGCCCGAAACAATTGGAAATAGTGATTCAATAATGCCGTATGTTTTTGTTGCAGACGAGGCTATTGCGCTGTCGGAGAACATAATGAAGCTTTACTCGCAAAGAGAATTAACTTTGGCGAAAAGAATATATAATTATAGATTATCTCGGGCTCGGCGAATTGTAGAAAACGTTTTCGGAATACTAGCGGGTCGCTTCGGAATTCTGTTGACGACCATTAATCTTAATCCAGAAAAAGCTGTAAAAATAGTAATGACATGTTGCCACTTACATAATTATTTACGAAGAAAGAAGGGCCCATATTTGGAAGATTTAGATGTTGGAGATTGTTCTGGCCAAATTGAAACCTTCAACAAATCGAAATTCTTCATCTACAGCTAAATTAGCACGGGATAGATTCTGCGAGTATTTCAATAATGCAGGCGCAGTTCCATGGCAAGCTAATATGATAAAATAACATAAAACAATCCTGAAGCAATCCTTGACACATTAATGTACTATTTTATTAATAAATATTTTTAAAAAAATACACTTACTGAGTCTGTTTCAAGCTGCAAGTTCACATCTTCACTTTCCTCGTCCATTGTAGAAATTCCGTCGTGCTGTATTTCTAGATCTTGTAAAAATGATAGATCATCAAAATACCATAAACTGGGAATGTAAATGTCTTCTGTACCCGTGCCACATTTTTTACTTTGAATCACCTTTTTTAATTCGCGCTATAATTGGTACGAAATACATTTAATTTTTTTCGCACCATATCACGGTCTGCACTAGGTTCAATCGCTTTTAGTTTTTCTACTAAAACGGTATAACATTCCTCTTTTTTATTTTTATTCTTGTAATCTTCACTTTTTACTTTCCACAATGCTGGAAAACTTCGATATAAATTTAGAACCTCAGAATAAAATTCTCTGTTAATAACTCCAAATACCGCCATTGTATAAATAATAATGCAGCTGTCATACATGATTGACCAGCAAGACAATACACTCTCAATCACGATTGCGCAAGTGTATGATTGAAGAGAAAAAATCAAACATGTGTGATATTTCGTCAATCATTTTCACAGGATTGCGCAAGCTTTCAATCACCCCCATACACTCTCAAAATGATTGCGCAAACACGATGATTGTCAAGCATGCTTGCAGGTGTATGGGCACCTTAAAGTAAATACGGGTATTAGCTCCTATTAACGTATAAGATTCATGATCTATGTGGTAAAAATAAAATCAATTCAAACGAATCCCGTTACATTGAAAACAAATTGGTTCCGCAATAGAAAATACACTTGCGTTTGCAACCAAGGCTACAATTGAAACACGACGTAAAGCGATACAAGCACAACTTGAAAAGTTAGAGGTTGCTTGGATGTATGAATTTATTACTTATTGCAACTGCCTGAACAAGTATCCAACGAAATCGAAGAAAAATATTTTGAAGCAAGTACAATTGTTGATTGCGAATTAAACCGGTCAAATTCAGTAGATGCGGAAACAGAGCATCATCCACATTGAACGAAACTTTGACACGGGTTTTTTGATAAACAATGAATACTCATAAAGCAATCATCTGGCCATAATCTACCAAAATTAAATATTTCAGAATTTAGAGGAGATTTTAATTAGTGACCTTCATTTCAATATTTATATAAAACCGCTGACCGTCTTAGTCTTTGTTTATCAAATTCACAGAATTTCCAGTACTTGGAGGGATTGCTAAGAGGCTCAGACGCAAGTGTCATTGCAAATTTTCTCATATTAGATGAAAACTATCTGGAAACATGACAAACGTTAACAAAAAGATTCAGTCGTCCAAAGAGCATCATTGCAACAATGATCCAAGATTTTATGGATTTAGCTAACATAGGAGGAGCAACGTCAAAAAGATTGAGAGATCTTTAGATAAGGCGGACGAATAGGCGAAGAATAATAAAACTCACGTTTATCAAAAATAAGTTTTTAAAATACATGCAGCGGTAACTGTCACCGTTATCATTTGTCTCAAGTGTAATGCAAGTCACCAGATAGTTATGGTCATATAAATAACTGAATCAACAGATTATACATAGCAACACGTAGCACGCTGCACATGTAAGGTGTAGGGTTACTTAACTGGAACGGTCAAACTGATGAATACACTCAACGTAAGTTGTATAGTTATGTAGAAATAAGTAAATTTCAACGTTTGCTGATTAAGAGCATAAGAGCATTTCAGTGAAAAAAATAATTGTAAAGTTAGATTGTATATTTTTAAGTTTTAGGTTAGGCTAGGTTTAGGTGGCGGTCCACTAGGACCAGGTATAGATACAAAATGGTCCGTAGACATACCACGATTTATTGTGTATCCTCCAACCCCTTTGTTCAAAATTCAGAGCAATAAACAACTTTTTACAGAACTCAAATGTCAGCAAATATTCTGAGTTTTTTTTTGCCGAGTGGTCTTTTGTGAAAAACCAATAAAGCGGGCCCAATATGGCGCCTAATAGAAATGGATCACGATTAAGTTTTTTAATTGTTTAGTTGATGAACAATTATAATCCGACGTAATTCTTGTTGTGCTCAAATTGTAGACATTCCAGCCAACCTTTGATGGACATAAAGACTTTTTTGAATAAACATGGCGCCTCTAATATGCGCCTCTCATATCAGAATCTGCGTTCAATTTAAACTAAAAGCTAAACATCATATACTCTAAATAAAATTTGAGTGGTTATCGGTGTCGATGATTTTTTGGTTTCAGATTAATGAAAACGGATCCAATATGTCATGAAAGTTACCATAGATATTTTATCCAAACTATATGCCGCCAGAAAATACGCAATGTGTAAAAATTCACTTATTTTAACAATAAAAGCTTAATTTCTATAATCAAGCTCTATTTTTAATTGGTCTTACCTTAGAATTACCCAGAAACAACGACTTTGACGTGTAAAGAATGTGTTTCCTTGATATGCTTGATTAGAGTGAGCCCTCTCGCCCTGCATATGTTTCGGGGTGCTTGAGTTTCTGCATTTTGATACGTTTATCGTTAACTATAAGTGAACAAGAATCTGTAACTCCTATGGTATTACCCTACTAATAGTGTCGTCATTATAAAAATTAATAATTTTTGTAGTGGTAAATACCGGTAGAGTATTGCCAGCTTTTGCAATAACATCTGCCAAAACCCAACGAGCCTTTTTCAGCCAAGTAAATAGATGACCCAAACGCTTTCAGAAGTTGTCTATGGCTAATTACTAACTATGGCCTTTTGCCATTTATCGGGTAGATGATGAATGCCTTCGCATCACTTAATTTGATCAATTGGGCCTGGTAACGTTCAGCTGTAACAATTTGACCAGGTTCCTAAGCTTGTAGTCAATGACTTCTTTCCAATCATACCAGAGACACTCAGTAACACTTTCTCGCAATGAATATTCATTTTTGCAACTGATGTTGATAGCTGATCTGGATCAATCTATGTTTTTATGCATTTAGAATTATTGTACAAAATCCACTTTTCATCTCCCGTATTGATTTTGTGCAAACAATTATTTTATTTGTACCGAGAAAGTAAATTCATGCAGATGTCAACTCTTCGGTTTTTGTTTTCTTCGATAAGTTTATGAGGAACCCAATTTCCTTCCTTCTGTTTCGTTCCCATTCCATACAATCCAAGTAATATTGCGCTATAAACAGATGAAGATGGTACCGTATTAGCATCCATCCGACGATTAGCCACACTCTCAGTTTCACGCAGTTTTCTAAACGTGTTGGTACATTTTTTAGTAAAAAGTATTTACGAAAAATTAATAAAATGTCTTTAAAAAGCTAGAAAAATGATTTTTAATTGGCATGCCACATTTGTATTCTAATTTCTCATGTTATCTAGAAACATATGATAGATAAAATGGTTTTTATGAGATTTTTGAAGATATTTGTATGAAGAAAAAGCAAAAATTAAAAATGACTTATTATTTTCATGTTCTATGAGTAAAAAACTATGAAAACGCAAAATTTTAGTGATACTTAAATAAAATTCAAAATTTAAACATTAATATTTAAATAACGGAATAGGCTACGTACGTACAAAATACTTTTATTTCTTTATATTTGAAAACATCGTCATAACTATTAAAAAATATTCCCATTGGAATGTAAAATATTGAAAAATTGTAGCAAGAAAATTAAAATCTCAAAAAAATTAACCGATTGAAGTTTACGACAATGAATTTTAAAAAAGTAATGTTAAGAGACAAGGGCAACAACAATCAAACAACAATTGAAAAGAACGCCGAAAAAGAAAAAGGAAATCTACGTAAACTAAAGGAAGCTACTTTATGCAGATGGTTGGAACAAATCAAATGTCAATACAATATATGTATCAAGATAACACATAAACAGGTTAGTCATTTTGTGGTATATATCACATTTTTATATCACTAGAGGAGACTTTATTTGCGCGTGTTAAAAAATTGGGGAGTCGAGTTAACTTAACTGTAACAAAATGCAATAAAAACGGATTCGAGTTAAAAACCAACAAGAAAAAATAATTCAAAGAAAACAAGAAGAGTTTAGTTTTTTTGGTCAATCAAAAATGACAGAAGTTAGCATAATTTTGTTTTTAGAAGAGTTTATTATACTAAAAGTGCATAAGTTTATAAAAGCATAAGATTATTTTTTTTGTTATTAAATTCATAACAAACATAAAATATGAGGCAATATTAGACGGATGCGGAGACTATAGATCTTTTAAAAATATTTGAAGAAAAAAATGTCATGAAATTATTCGACGGAAAAAGATTAGGAATCACGAAATCTACAGAATGGTAGCTTCGGAGATGCTAAACAAATGGATCGCGACGAGAAGCAAATTGAATACCACAGATGGAAAAATTTAAAAAAGGCCTTTATAGTGACAAACAAACTACAGCGGGTGTATTCTGGTTTCCCTTAGGAATCGGAAAAGGAAAAAAATTGACATTTTTATATCAGTTTTATTTTTCCCCTAAATGCTTATTCTGGCAAGCCTTAATAGGAATTTTATTTTGCCTATTTATAGCAGTTTTGAAATTTATTTTTCCTTACCTTTTTTAATACGGTAAATTATTCCTATTGTACTTTTTACTTTAACTTAGGCTGCGGTCGAATTCTCGGGTAAATCATTTACTTCGGTAAATGTAGAATTTTAGTACATATTTGTTTTTTATTATACTACGCATTTAAAGATCTTTTAGGTCGCAGTGAGGGGTGGCTTGAACGCCCACATGGCCCTCAACTAATAATAATACTACGCATTTTTTTCTATTTTATGTTCGTTCAATTCTTATAACAATAAAAAATAAAGTATCTAAACGTGAAACATTTACCTTTTTTATTTCGTTTACCCTCCATAAAAAAAAGATAAATCCATTTACCGAATTTTATGGATTTACTCGAGTAGGCATTTTCTTATTTGTATACGTTGGTCGAGACGTCAAATAAAAAATAATAAAAGTGAGCGAAAATTTGGTGCAACGGGTAAGAATTCAAATACTTATAAAAATATTATTCCTATATTCAATAATATTTGACAAGAACAAAAACTTATGCTGATCGAACTATTGGAAGGTGACATCGACTTGGCGAATGGAAGGTATTATATATTTACAATACGATTGCATACAATGTACAATACGTTGAAAAACTTTTCAAATAAAATGTAACCGTTAATTAGATTTTCAGGGGCTGATGGTCGAAATATTCAAAAAACCAAATGGACAACATTTTCAAACGCATTAAATGCAATAGGTGGTGCAGTGAAGTCGCTGGAGAAATGGCAGGGTGCTTGGGATGATATGAAGTTAGTAATTTATAGATTCCGTGGCTAATAAAATAACTTAATTTTACTTCTTTCTCTATTTGTTTGTTTAATATTGCAGAAAATACGCTCGGAAACAGTGGGCTGTAATAAAAGAGTACGATAATCGGACTGGGATTGGCCTAGAGAGTAACGTAAGGCGGCCTACTCCACTTAGCTCGTTGGACCGACGCAATATCGACATACTTTCGGTAGATTCAGTACCCGGTAGTAGCGGAGTTCATGAGCTGGGTTTAAGAGCAAGAAAATAACGTTTTTTATTAAATACTTTTAATTAAATTAATTATTATTTTCTAAATATTTAGGAGACTACAATAAATCCAGTGGTATCTGCAGTATTTTCAACGTTGCCGCAAGTAAATATCACTACACCAGAGCCAGAGACCGAAGAGCTGTAATCGGAAGGCACTTCGGTAGTTCGACGTCCAACGCGCCACGTTCGAGGTAATCTGTATGATTAATATAGGTAAAAACGTATACGTAACAGCTTTTTAATTTTCCCATATTAGGCTCAGCTTATACTTGGGATCAAATTTTACAAGAAGCCATCAAGATTGAAAGAGCCAAAGTCGCTGCTTTGATTAAGATTGGTGATGCCATGGAAACCAAAAATAGAATAAAAATAAGAATAGCTGTTGCTTTGGAGGATCACAATTTATTATTTAAAAAATTGTGTAATGCGTAAGTTTAAATTTGAGTTAAATATTTTAGTTTTTATTCAAATATGTATTACAAATATTATTTTATTAACTTACTAGAATTTTTAAATTTTAAGTCAGTATATAACGGAAAATTTGAGGATGTACTCTAGTATCATAAATTCTGACATTATGATTGTCGTATAATTCAAAAGTAAGAATTAACGGTTGTGGCTCTTATAGTTCTGCCCATTGCCAGTAATTGGCCGCTAATGTCTACCTCGACGTCTGTATGAACAGAAACGTATTCATCTTCTGTTTCATTGCCCGTTGTATCATCGTAACTGTCTGCATACTCATGCAACTTTAAAAAGTTGTGCAGAGTCGCACATGAATTTATGATAATGCCGACCATGGTCGGTGCATATTTAATTGTTCTCGCCTTTGAAAGGCATGCACATCTAGATTTCAAAACACCATTTAAACGCTCAATGCAATTTCTTGTTGAAACGTAAATCTTGTTATAAGTTACTTCCCTTGTATTTGTGGGGTTATTGTCAATAGGGACCATGAGCCATGGCTCTAATGGATATCCATTATCCACTGTCATCTGAAATTTAATAAATCTAAATATTTTAATGTAATTTTAAAAAATTTTGGAATACAACTATAATAATTTTATCATTTGCAGCAATTCAATAGCCTAAAACACATCAAGCTCAACAAGCAGTACTAATCTAAACGAGGAATATTTAGAGGAAGACTGCCTCTGAGTCAAAATGGGATTTATATTAAATATTAGGTTAGGTTAGGTTTGGGTGGCGGTCCACCAGGACCAGGCATAGACACAAAAAGGTCCGTAGCCATACCACAAATTAAAAATTTTTCCTCCAACTCATTGAAACCACTTTGAGCTTGCTATGAAGCGCTGGATACTCCTGACGTCCTTCTCGCTGAGCTCCGCCAGGTCGTTGAAAAGGTATGCCCCTAGAAAATTCAGTCTGTTTCGTGCCAGACGAGGACAGGTGCAAAGAAGATGAAGTACTGTCTCTTCCTCCTCTTCGTCCTCGCAACTACGACAGTAGTCATGTGAGAAGAAACCAAGTCTACTTGCATGTCTGCCTATGAGACAGTGCCCCGTAATCACTCCAACAACCACACTGATCTGACTCCGCTGAAGTGAGATCAGCTGTTTGGATCTCGCCAAGTTCAACTTTGGCCAGATTTGCCGAGTTATTACGCATGAGGTACTATTTGACCATCTGTCATTCGTCAACTTACTGGCTTCCTCCTGAAGCAGCAGTTTACATACCGCAAGAGGAATTTCAATATCCTTTTTGCTGTTTGAAATGTGGTCCGTTGTACCACGTCGAGCCAGTTCATCGGCTTTCATGTTCCCCGTACTAACGAAATGTCCTGGCACCCATATGATATGGATGTTGAACTGATCTGTCATCTCGTTAAGAGATGAGAGACAGCTCTGGACTACTTTCGACGTGAGAAGGTGTGATTGAAGCGCTTTAATGGCTGCCTGACTGTCCGTATATATGCGAATATCTCTAGTCGATATTACATTATACCTCAACCAGTCCGCTACTTCCTTTATCGCAGTTACCTCAGCTTGAAAAATGCTGCAGTAGTCAGGGAGACGAAAGGAGAGGTTTAACATGAGTTCCTCGCAGAACACCCCAGCCCCTACTCCTCTATCCCGTTTTGAACCATCAGTGAAGAAGTTCAAAACTCCTGGTTCCAAAACTGTATCCATCATCCAGTCCTCTCTAGATGGTATAATAGTCCGGAACTTTCTATCAAAAGATAGTGACGGGACAGTATAGTCGGTGGTCTTGGGAAGCCCTTTGTTACAAAGTATAGATGAGTGCCCTGTGTTATTGCAGGTCCACATTAAGGTGGATTTCAGTCGTATGGCAGTGCTAGCTGCCCACTGTTTTCCCATGATATCTAGAGGAGTTAGAAATAGCAGAGTCTCCAGTGCCTGAGTGGATGTGCTCCTCATTGCACCACTGATCCACAGAGAGATTGTTCTCTGAACTTTTGTCAACAACTTTAGGTTGACAGTTTTGTCCAGAGCAGGCCACCAAACTGTTACCCCATACAGAAGAATGGGTCTAACTACTGCTGTGTATAGCCAAAGGACCATGTGGGGATCCAGCCCCCAACCTTTCCCAATTGCATTTTTGCAGGAGTATAGCGCTACCGTAGCTTTCTTTACCCTTTCCGTAATATTCGGTTTCCAGTTTAATTTACTGTCTAAGACGAGACCCAAGAACTTTGCTTCACCTGTAAAAGCCAAGTTGAAACCATTTAAAGTAGGAGGATCGACATGAGGAATTTTATATTTCCTAGAGAAGAGAACCAATTCGGTTTTCTGTGGGTTCACATTTAGCACACAACCATTGGTCCATAGTGAAAGAATGCCCAGAGCATTTTGAATAAGCTCGCTAAGTGTCCCGGGATATTTTCCCCGAACGCCAATAGCGACATCATCCGCATAGGCAACCACCTTGAAGCCAGTATCCTCCAGCCTCAGCAATAGATCATTTATGACCAAGTTCCAGAGAAGGGGGGACAGTACGCCACCCTGCGGCGTGCCTCTGCTTGCAAATCTTCTGGCGGAGGATTTCCCCAGACTGGCATTTATGATTCTGCCTCTTAGCATCTGATCTATCCAGTCCTTAAGAGAATCTTCCACTCCTAGATTCGAAAGTGCCCGAGTTATAGCCCCTGTTAGCACGTTGTTAAAGGCTCCCTCAATGTCCAAAAAGGTTACCATCGCGTAGTCTCCATATTCGAAAGATTTTTCAATAAAATATGTGAGAGAATGAAGAGCAGTTTCTACAGATCTCCCCTTGCAATAAGCATGTTGAGATTTGGACAGCTTTTCCGGCATAATCGTGCCTCTAATATGAGCTTCTATTTGTCTTTCCAGTATTTTGAAAAGGAAAGAAGACAAGCACACTAAATTAAATATTAAATAAAGAAAAAATCTTACCAAGGAGCCACGTGTTTCGTAGATTTCCACTTTCATATACATTATATAAATGCGCCTTTGCGTACGATTTTCTCCAAATGGTTGCATCGTGGTTGGAACCGCCATATTTTGAATTTACATTATAATTTTTAAATCGCTATCGCAAATCTATGTAGAAAAATTAAAATCTATAATAAAACGTATTCAGTATCAGTAAGTACAGTAAGCATTTCCTAACAAGTTACACGTTGACCGAATGATACAGATGCCGATTCAAATAGACATGCTCTATGCGCTTTACGGGTGCCATCATTGAAACATGAGTGCAGTCTACGCAATCTATAACGCCAGAGAAACCGAACTTTTCATAGAACCTATAATTATAATTTACAGCTTAACTTAAAATTTGAATTTATCAAAAATATGTCTTACCCCAGTTTAATTTTATTAATTTGCTCTGTGGTTGCAGGAAATTTTATATAATTATGTGCTAAATCTTTGTCCACAATAGTGCAAAACTCTTTAATACTTCTGTTTACTACACTTTGCGATACCGGAATGATGTACACAACTAAATTTATTCTTTGAAATCCTCCTATGTTTAAAATTATCGATTAATGCAATTCCACACTTTGTTTTATTTAATAATCACAGATTACGTTCCGCTAGAAAACTCAACGCAATTAACACTCTACATTGTTTTGGAATTTTTCCATTTTTCATGAATGGGCTTACCTCGGCGCACAATTTTAAAACCAATTCTTGGGTTAGCCTATACAAGCCAATAAATTCCAATTAGGAAAGATAGAAATCACGCAATCGTTTTCGCTGGATTCGTAACCAACGTCTTCCTTCATCTTCATCATCGTTGATGTATCGCACTATTCTACGATTTACCATATTGTGTTAGCTTTGGCAACTTATGAATGTATGTACATATATAACCGAAAAATTTCAACAACAAAATATTTGACGTTTGACCACTTTTAACTAATCGCAGAGCCTTAGCGTAGGGAATAGGGCATGCTTATAGTAACAATATTCGCCGCTGTTTTAGAATGCAGCACCCTCGGTAAAGGTTAGCAGAGCAAATGTTATTTGTGTTTTGTATCAAAAGTGTATGGTGAATTTAATAACAGAAAAGAATTTGTATATTTTAAAATGTTTATAAGTTGTTTAGCGACGCGTTCGAACTTCGTAGCCATAAAATTAATCATTAAACATTATTGTAACCTTTATCACGACGGTAATGACATCTGATGTGCGGAAACAAAATCAAACTCGTTTTGCATGCCCCATTAAAACTAAAAAAAAAAATCCTATTCATTTTTTCTTTCTTACGCCAGAATAAACCATAGGAAAAATAGCATATGAAAAACTGCTATCAAACAAAATTCCTACTCCTTGTAAATATTAATAATAATTAGTAATAATTGTGTTCCTGTTGTAAATATTTTGATGAATTAAATAATACATTAGGAACCAGATCATCAAATGCGTGTGTCACAAACGACGGAGATTTTGAAGGAGTTGATGTGCCTAATCCTAAAGGTAAATTGTACTAAAAGTACTAACGTTGCCCAATATTTTGTATGTTTATGATTTGCTTAAATTCCAATAGAAACATCAGCAACAGCTAGCAGGTCAAATACCGAAGAAGTAAATTCAATAAGCAATCACGGCTGAATCACCAGGTAGGTAATAATACATTTCTTATACATATATATAGTTATTCATTTTATATTTATATTCATGTTTATTTCGCAGTAAAAAAGCCGAAACCAGGGGTGAGATGTTGTAACCACCACGTTTTTCGTTTCGATGCATTTTCGATAGAGTAACGGTATTTTAGAACTAAATTGTTTTAAAATTTTATGTTTTTAACAAAGGAGTACTGTTATTCTATCGAAAATGCATCGAAGCGAAAAACGCGATGGTTATAACATCTTACCCCAGATCCTGAAATTTATTCAAAATCGGTTGGTCGTGTAAAAGTAATTTGTGAATAATTGAATCAATAAAATATTATTGATAGTTTATAAAAATTGGTGCGTAGAATGTTTTTATTTTGTGCATGATGAGACGCTTATCTTAACTAAGCGAATTGGCGTTTTTATTCATATAGTCTACAGTGCTAATACCCCAACAATTGTTGATCAGTCGACGCCCTTTTTAGGGAACAACAATATATTTTTGTGGAATTTCAAGAACGAGAAACCTGGCACGGGAGAAATCGTATCAGGTAAACGGTAAATATCTCGCAATATATTCATTTTTTTTCATATACATAAATAGCAATGATATCGAAAATTAATCAACATGTTATAATTTTTTTTCTCGGTGCACACAAAAATATTTTCCTTGATAAGAAAAACCACGCCAACGAAGACAACGGATACAAATGCAGTTTGTAAAATAAAGCAAACGTTAGTGAATAACCAGTGGATAACGGGAACCACACAAAATAATCTTACCAGCATTATTATAAGTACAACAACAATAAATAATCAAAATAAAATGGAACACTAGTACAACGGTTCATATAACATAATTTATTGGTGCTACACAATAACGCGAAGTGTCGAAACCGGCACACACACTATACAACAACCGTAACAACTAAATGAGACGACCAAATAACTACACACGTGGCAACAGCAGCAAAATAAGCAACGAAAACAGCTAAGTGCAAGACATTTTTTTTTCGCCTACAATTATATATTTTTAAACATATTAGGTTTTTTTTTATTTAAAATTTTGAACACAAATCATTATTCAGTTTTAAAATAAAGTAGTTTTGCAATTTTCAATCAAAATTATTTGATTTATTTTAAAAGTTTACATGCATAAAGATTTCTCATTTTGCTTGTGTAAATTGTTTACCCCGTATCTAATCCGTATTTACCCATCAGTGAACGCAATAATACGGTTGCATTAAATAATTTTATCACTAATTATTATTATTTACTTTATTTAATTAAAATTTCAACGAGCCCCTCCAATACGAGGTGGCACGGTCGTCCCGTATGTTACGTGTCGTTATGGTCGGCCAACACGTTTGTTGGGGATAGGCTTCAGTGGCCTCTAGGGGGTTCGTTGCCACCATATTTTATACGACACCACAAAAATTCGTGTTGAAAGAAAAAAAAAAATGTTTAAACCAACAGAAGCATCAAAATGATTCTCACCAACACTGACCAATCATCACCAACAAAAATAAGAAGCGATTATTCCATTGTTTTTCTCTTAACTATATTTATGAACAAAAATTTAATTTAATATGAAAAGAAAACATACACATTTTAAATCTAAATGATCATATATGCTAATGTATTTAGTAAAGCGTGCAGTGTGTCATAGAAACAACCCGTTATAAAAAAATTTTAGAAGTTAATTTAAAACTCACCCAAAGTCCCCACAGAGTACTCGATGGCTCCTTTTGGCGGTGTTAACTGAAAAATAAAAATTATTCGCTTCGACTGCAACCACTCACTTTAACACACAATGCACCCTATGACTACGTTATTTAACTTTACTTTAACACGTTAATCGCCACAATAATTTCAAAAAAGTTTTCCTCTGCGCCATTGTAATTTTATTACATATTTAGCATTATATAACCATAGACATTCATACTAGATTTCTCATTTCATAGTAACTAAAGGAAAAAAACAAAAACTTCTGATAATTCCAATGTATCGTTGTGTTGTGTATTTTATAAGGCAATGATTTTAGAATGCGTTGCAAATATAATACGTATATGCAATACACCGATAATATTTGAATGGAAATTTGTTTTTATTTTCTGTTTTTAGTCAAATGAGAGATCTATTATGATTGTCTATGATATAACTAAGTCTATTTTATTTATTTTTCTGTAGTAAGCCTAGGAATTTTCAGGTTTTGCTCAAAGAAGGCTAAGCTTTTGAAAGATAAAGCAAATTTATCGTTTGCGTCGGATATCAGTTACCGACGTGGCCTTCTTATGTACTAAATCCCGTATGTCAGACATATATGACTGACACGGCCCATGGAGAAATTCTTAGTGTTAATAAATTATTTCTATTATTATTAATTTGCTTTACTGTTTTTTTTTTTTTTTTTTTTTTAATGAAATGAAAAGAATATTTTAACACACATATAAAAACCATTTAAGAAAAAAAATGTAACACAAAGATGCAGGTTCAATTCCAAACTATTGTACCCTTATTAGAAAAAGGTCGTACAACACTCAATAACCCACAGAGGGATCTTGTTGGGCGTGCTTATTACATAAATCCGTTCATATACACACGATTCGTCCATAATCATTCTTATCAATCCTTAGGTGGCAAATGAGGCCCTGTTTCAATACAAATTAAAAATAAAATCTAACTTTATCCCACACATTAATCATGAAAAAACTCACCCGCAAAGGCTACAGAAACATAACTAATATAACGACCCGATAAATTATCTGATTTCCTTGTCCTTGACTGTAATTTCAAGTACCTTGTTTTGGGAAATAATAATTTGTGAACACTCAAAATTAAGTCGCTAAATTCGTAATAGAATTCTTACCGCTTACAAACTATTATGTACTGCAAGAACTCTAAACATTCGATTTCCAGGCTAGTGTCTCCTTCAATTCGATTTAATTATAGACACATAGACGCAAAACTCAATAGGTATCCACAATTTTCACTAATTAACTTTTAATAATAAATTTTTTTTTATTTTTTTTTTATAAATATATTATTCACTGTGCCGCGGTGGCCTGTTAGAACGAACTAACTTCTTGATTGTTCTTTTTTTTTATTTTATTTTTTTATTAGGTAATTATATTTATTTTAAATACCATACACATGGTCCATCGATCTCGTTTTCTATTTATTATACATAATCGTTATCTTCATATTCCCCTACCATAATAATTTGGTACATCGCTTCGCAACTCAAGATAACGTGCCATCAAAATGAATTATACGAAAGAGGAATTGCATTATATGCACTAAGTATTGATGTATATATGTATTTGCTATTACTTAGCATCACCCAGAATAATCCCCCACCTACACCTACACTGTTCAATAACTCCAGCAAGACACAAACACGAATCAACAATGTGTATGGCCCTCTTCACAGAGAATATATTGATTATATACAGTCCAGTCCAACACATTAAACAAAAAAATTATTTAAATGCAAACCGTCAATGTATATGGGCTACGCACCGCGGACTATGCGATCACACAACAAAACACCCGAAACGTTTGTGGACTGTTATAAGGCCGTCGTAACACGTAATTGGAGGGTATCTCATAACCGTAGTGCTTTAATATTTTCCAAACTTCACTTCAAGGTAACCATTCCTATTTTCTTTTATCAAAACTTAGTTTATTATTCAATCAATTTGATTAATTTGTTTTTCTTGGTGAAATTTAATCGTTAACATCGAAAGTTATTACATAATTCAGTTTATCTCGTCTCTATTTTTAAAATGGATTAGATTTTTGGTTTCGTTGCTAATCGAAAGAACAAATTCGATTTTAATCCATAAACTAAGAAAATGGTCAATGACGACAAAAAACCAGAAATCTCCAAGGTCGACCAAATAATGGATGAGGACACTCAAGAGCCCTTGGAGGTATCCGCCACGACTAGCAATACGGTTAAGCTACAACCATTCTGGCTTCAAAAAGCCCAGAGTTGGTTCTTATTGGCAGAGATTCAATTTAATCTTCAAGGGATAAAATCCGAAAAAGAAAAGTTTTTACACACATTGTCTTCGTTATCACCCGAAACATGTGACACGGTTTCAGATTTCTTGACGAACCTTCCACATGCCGAACAATACACAGCTTTGAAAACAATTTTGTTGGAACGATTGGCGCCGTTGTACGAGAGATAGCTAGGAGCTCTCATTACGGGCACAGATATTGGTGACCGTAGGTCATCGGAAGCATTACGGCAAATACGTACCTACATTGGCCGGTAAAAATTTTAATGAATCCAAAATTAAATCGCTCTGGGTAAGAAAGATGCAAGAAATCATTAAAATAGCTCTGATCGCTCAGCCCGACTCACTGGGGACTGAAGCTTTAGCCAAAACTGCCGATAAAATGTGCGAGCACATAAACATCGGCCAACAAAATTTTAAGTTATCACAAGTCAATAGGCAATCCCGTCCCACGGTACGCATTGATCAATGTCCCATCTACCAGACAAAACTCTGGATCATTTGAAAATAGAATCGCTCGGCTCGAGGAAAAACTAAACAGCGCTGACCTTTCGGTTATTCCAGCTTACAATTTTTAAAACGAATATAATATATTCAATCGCAATTTAAATCTAGTTCTGGCGGCCGTCAATGTCACTAATATCCACACCTACGGCAAAAAGTTAATTCAGGTGGATATCTTACTAAGACGAACCTTCACGCATGCTTTCATATTAGCTGCTGTGAATCGTCCGATCATTGGTCGATCTTAAGAATAAAGGGCTGGTTGCTTCAGCGACAAAGCTGTCAATCAATACCATAATGGGTCACGTCGACACACCGACTCCGATCCATTATTCGATCGCCAACGGCGACGGCACTTTGCTTAAAAAGTTTCCTCAACTTACAGCAGAGCCGAACTATAAATTGCCAGTCCGACACAATGTGGCTCATCACATTGTTACAGCAGGACATCTGCCTGTATCAATACCAAGAAGACTACATCAAGTCCGACATAAATCCGCATTTACGGAATTTCAACATATGGTAGAATTAGGGATTTGCAGGCCATCTGCATCTTCTGTCTCTTGTCCATTGCATAAAGTTAAGAAAAAAGATCATGATTAGAGACCATGTGGGGATTATCGGGGTTTAAACGCGCTAACAACACCAGATCGCTATCTGATACCTCACATTCAAAATTTCTCCATACTGTTGTAAAAAAAATAGACGCTTACTTTCTTTTTGTGTAACTAATGATGTGAGATCTAATTAGGCAGTAATGCTTCTGCTAAGATTTTCGGTTCGTAGCGATACTGTGGCTCCTAGTATCGGTAAGTTACGTTGTTTGAATTTAATTTCAGTTATAGGTTGTAGTTGGCTTACCGCTGGTGGGGGCCAATTCTGTATTTTAGTATTTCGATAGGTTGATTCTAAATAGAGAGTAGTCGATAACTTACCTCTGGTGGGGGTTATCTCTGTATCGTCGGGCCTAAACAGTCAAGCTATATGAAAGTAGTGCGTTATAGCACAGTGTTAGTATAACTAGTCGGATACTCTAGGGGACAAGGTAGTCACTGGGAAAACATATGCTTTACACGTGTTGGTTTCCCTCTCCGTTACTAAACGGAGATTCGGTGCTACAATGTCATAGAGCCGTAATGGTTGTAATTAGTAAGTTGAGGGAGGGTGATACTTACATTCAATTACCGCTAAAGATGTACAGTTGTTATCTGGAACCAATGGATCTCTGCTTCTTACGGAAAATAACAAACCCGGAGCTTTGGTTAGAATTCTTGATTTATTTCGGCTGAATTTATACTATTCACTTCACTTTACAGTTCTTGGACAATTATTACAATTTTCTTTTGGAGTTTTCGAAATTTATAAACTGTTTGTACACAGATTTTGGTTATTTTCTTTTGTATGATTTGATATTAACACTCAATTTAAAACAGATTTCAAAACAGTAGCACAATAATGGTTGTGTAATATCGTATTGACTTAATTTATGTACGGTTAGAAATTTTTCCTAGTGAATACAATAACACTTGGATGGATTATTTGATTTATATTTTTTATTTAAAAAAAAAAAACTGCACTTGTTTATTTGCGATAATTATTAAAACAGACTAAAAAAAATTAATTTAAAATTGACTAAAAAAATGAGCAGTGTTTACTGTCTGGTTTTGATCGATGGACTGATAAAAAAACTACTTGAATCCCTCAGCTTATATGCATAAAGATTTTCATGTCGACTACCAACAATTTCATTTTTTTCTATTTCCAATTGTCTCATATTAAAATTTTATTTTTCAAAAGTTTTTTTCTACAGAAAAGCGAGACGGTACATCCGTTAAAAAAAAAAATTTTTCTTTGGAAATTGCTTGATCGGTAATTTAATTCAGCTTGTGTGACTCTCGCGTTTCAATATTTTATTTTTTTGTAACTTTGATAAAAAAAAATGCTTAGCTTACATTTTTCGCGTGTGAATATTTTTTCGCCTAAACGTCTACTGCTAAAATTTTTCTTTATTGCTTTTGAACTAAAGATGTCACCAAAAATTATTTATTTGCTTAAATGTCGATCAAGTCCATATTAAATGTATTACGTAAAAAAAATTAATTTGTATGAACGCAACATTGTATGAATACGATATTATATTTATTCTTATCTTTTAATTGAGAAAAAAAAATGTTATTGTAGCGCGCGCGTGTATATTATTTTGTTTTCGCGTTATCTTTATGTATATAGTTTTCTTTTTTAAATAGGTCAATTTTGCTTTATGTTTACTATTTTTTGTTTGTTGTTGCTGGGGATTCCTATATGGAATGTGGATTGTAATCTAATACGTTAGTTCTGTGTGTTTATATGAAAAATGTGTACGTCTTATGTATTTTGTTTTAGAATTACGTATTTAGATTTTGTAAATGGGGAAAGGTTATACAACAATACACTTGCATGGATGCAAAATTTTCTCCAAGATTGATTTGGTCGGAGCTTATCATTTGATTCCCGTCTCACCTGAAGATGTTTTTAAAACGGCAATAATAACTCCTTTTGGCCTGTTCGAATTTACTTGAATACCGTTTGGATTACGTAATGCCGCTCAGACTTTGTTTTCGTCTACATTGATGATATTCTTGTGGCATCACAAACTGAGCAACAGCACAAACTCTACCTAGAACAACTCTTCCATTGGTTAACTGAGTTTGATGTTCATATCAATAGTTCCAAATGCGTCTTTGGCGTATCTGTTTAGCAAAGGCAAATAAACTCATCAATTTTTTTATTTACGATTATTTGCTGCTATTCCCATCACTGTATGTAAGGTAGAGCTGCACAACTAAAAATAAACAACACCAATTTATGATTAATAAATTACTCATACTTACAAAAGCTGTAGAATTTATTCCATTTGTAGATTTGATCTTATTTATCCTAAAAATTAGAATTATATATTAATATTCTGTTTAGTATTTTAGAATTATATAATTAAATAATTAACTTTGTAAATTATTGTACATTTGTGGCAAGTAAACCAACGGGAAGATATCATAAATTTTGACTAAACGTCGTTTAAACGTCAATTATTGGTTGGGGCAAATGAACACAAAAAGGTAGTAGATTTGTTGATATTTTTACATTTTTCATCAATAAGCGCAGGAAAATTGTGGAGACGAGAATTGTTTTCCAACTACCAACTGTGTTGTACATAATTATAAATAAAAATTCATTAAATAAATAAATATAATTGTTAAAATGAATTAACTGTTTTAATTAAATAAAGTAACAGTCCATAATATAGCATAAATCCAATAAAGTGCAAGTGGTAGACGTGGGAACTCCTCGGCATCGGACACGTTTACAAAAAAGATTTTTTATAGTGCTAGCTGAGTAAGTAACTATAAAGTGGTGACCCCGACGTGATCCGCAGGAGCAGGAACACACACAGCAGCACGCTCAGGGCGACCAGAAGCAGTCGCTAAACATTAGAACGTGCAGTACAGTATAGAACCAGGAGCAGTGGTAGTACAGCACGAAGGAAGACAGGCGACAAGCAGCTCAACAGTGCCAAACTACAGTACTAACTAACTGAGCTCGCCCCCACCAAGTGGCAAGCGCTCAGCTAAGTTGGTATATAAAAACAGACAATAAGTGGAATTAAATCATCATAGCTTTCACCAGCGGCGAAAGCAACCAGTTAATTACCAAGTTCCAGCAGTAATCCAGCGTGGACCATTCCGGCAGTCAAACATTTTATTCAAGCGGGTGCACTGCGTGGCCGGGAAAACAATCGAAAGTCGAATTCTCAATTTTTTATTATTTCTCCTGTTTAAAGAGCTTTTTGAAAAAAAAATTTTAAAAATATTATTGTGTATTTGCGTTTTTATTTCATCGCATAGGTCCTATTGTGTTCATTTGCTCCACCTAATCGCGTTTTTGGTTTCGTTGCGCGAATTTCTCGTTTTTATTATATTTTTCTTTTTTTTTGGTTTACGATTTGGTTAACCTAACGTTTGCACCGAGAATATTTTGGTTTATTTTCTTTTTTCGTTTCGTTAACCGTGATTCGCGCAAATTTGGAATTTAGAACAGTATATAATACATATATATTTATTAGTTGTGTTACGTGCGCGATTTGTAGAATAATAAATGACTTTTAACGCAGACGGTACATCTGTGTCAACGGAGACTCCGGATGAGCGACAACAAGGAGCTACGGTCACGGTACATTGGACGCACGGCATCACGATTCATTTGCCGAACTGATTTTAAGAGATAAAGGTACGGCCCCACGTTCTTTGAGGAAGTAATTCGAGTGCTAGGTGAGTTGGAAAGGTCAAACCTAAATAATATACTGCACGGATTAACACTTGGGGACCAAAAACCTTCACAACTGCTAAACAAGTTCAGGTTAAACGCGGGGCGGGCTTTTGACGAGAACGCACTGCGACAGTTACGGCTAAAGAGATTGCCGGCGCAAGTTTAGATGATCTTCACGACCTTCGAGAATGATGTACCCTTAGTCACGTTAGCAGCTCGCGCGGACAACATAATGGAGACCATGACACAGTCCAATTGTTGCGAAGTAGCCAGCATAGCATCAACATTATCCAACGTAATAAAAACGTCCATGAGCAACGAATCTGTACCGGACAAATCAGGAATGAAAGAGCGGTTAGAAAGCTTGGCGGGTATGATTGCAGAGCTGTGCGGTGCCTTCAAAAATTCACGCTCTCGTTCAAGTTCGCAAGCACCGGCCAACTATAACAGAAATCGCTCACGATTGCATTCAAGAACTAGAATAAACCCTAAATACGAGCGATGCTACTACCATTTTAAATTCGGCACTAACACTCGAAAATGCATAGCGGGATGCAAATTTTACAATGAGCATGCCACCGAAAGCAAACCGGATTTTTAGAGAACCATCAAGAATCAAGTTTTTAATCGACACGGGGCAGAAGTTTCAGTCATTTCAGTGAAGTTTTTGCATGGTTCACCAGTAGCAGTGACATGCAGATTGTTCGCAGCGAATGGCTCTCCAAGCTTTCGGCACAAAGAACTTGAAACTGGATATCGGACTGCGACTAGAATTTAGGTGGGAATTCGTGGTAGCGGATGTGTCGATTCCTATGATAGGGGCTGATTTTTTAAAGCATTCAGGTCTTCTAGCCTTTTTTCTCCCCTTTTCCTTTCACACTTGACGTGAACCGTTCCAAGGCTACTCCTCCTTTTTTCCATTTTTTTTTTTTTTTTGTATTTTCAAACACTCGTTTAGTTATACGCCACTCAGTACGATACAGTGTATTACTGGCTCGGTATTTGCTGTTATGCGTAGCTGGCGCCTCCACCAGAACGATCCACACCGAGGGTCGTTATAACTGTATAAGAAGTAGAACAGTTGAGTTCAGTGGATTGTCAAAGAAAAAATGTGTTTGTTTGCTTTAACTTTCCAGTGCTCTTTTTTTATTGGTTTGAAGTGTGTGTTCTTTTTGTTCTGGACAAAAGTCGAACGAAACAAGTTATAAAGAAAATGTATGTAAAATAAAAGTTAAATTAATTAATAAAAAGTTAACGTTAATACATATAATAAACGTTTTTGTAAAAGTGTTTTTTATTAAACATACTCATCGAGAATAAATTTTCATTTCAAACATCGGTGCGAAGACTTCGCAGTCCACATTAACTTCGTAAACATACTGTAATAATCAAATAACTATCCAATAAGCACCATATTCATCTGATAAGGCAGTTTCAGTCGTTATTTATCGGAAATTGCTATGAACAAAACAGTTCTAGAGTTGGTCTTTTGTAAACTATGTACTTAATTTTAAACAATTGTTCAAAAAAGTGTGGAGTTGATTTTTTTCGTTTGTGTTGTCATCGGTAATTTAAAATATGCTTGGTTTGAAAGTAGGGGATAACTTCAAGACGGTATAGTTTTGTATACCGGTTGATCTCAATAAAGCATAAAAGACAGCCATATTAAGAATATTTTAATGTTTCCAAAACACCAGGACCCATAACATTCACGAATGAAAAATGTACAGATCTAACGAGATTGTACGATACAAAATTTGTGATTTGCATGCATTTCAATACTGGGACTGACACATTTCAGTTTTAATAATTTAGTCGTACTACTCAGACAAAGGTTTATTATATACCTTGTTTTTATGTTTTCTTTTTTGTCGTTTAATATTATTTATGTTGTATAAAATCTGGTTTAATTAAAAACACATAAATTGAAAATTTAAGCTCTACTCGTGTACGTGTAATTAGTAGAATGGAAACATGTAGAACAAAGAAATTTAATTGAAAAACATCACAAATATACAAAAATTATATTTTCAAAAGAAGTAACAAAAATGTTTATGTAATTAATTGATTTACTATCAAAATAAAATTAGGAACGTACATAATACAAATCTAATTTAAATTAGGTTCTTTTGTTTTTAACATTAGTACGAGTATGTAGTTGAAATGAAATTTTTTCCAAATCAATTTGAATAAACGGATTTTAATTAAGAACCCATCAAAAGTCATTGTAATGGTTTATTAAAAACATAATGTTTGCTGGATTATAATTTGTTCAATTAAATTTTTATACAATATTTTGCTTTCAGTAGATGAAAAATTTTTAATTAATGTAAAACTAATTATCGTTAGTGAGGCAATTAATGCAAATAATATGCTAATCCCTATAATAAAATCTGATATTAATTTAAAAAGTCTGAATAATTCTGAAAATTGTAACATACAATAATTGTTGTATGCCTGTTTGGGAAGGTAAAACTGAATTAATCTACAAGGTGTTCCAAATTTAAAGGAAAACTAAAAAACTCCAAAATCCAAATTTTAAACTCCAAAATTTAAAATCCAAACCCACGTAACGTTTTCCTCATTCCGGCTTAGTTTTCGATAAAACATCAAAAGGAACAATTAAACTCATTTTAAACACCCTGTTAAACTTTAAAAACTAACAAAAAATGTACTAATTAATGACTTTCTTTTTTTCTGCTCATTTTTAAATAAACAACAAAAAACCAACAGCCATATTTAGATTCAGCTAAAATCGGAGAATGAATAAAATATTAGAAATGGGAATTAAACAAAATTGAATTCAACTTATCTTCACCATAGAATTTGTATCCCAGCCTGATTTTGTCAACTGTAATGAATTGTAAAGAGATATTGAAATTTGTTTATTACATTAAATGTTAATTATATAATTGAAAAAGAAAGGTCAGATGATTTATCACAATTATATTTACATTTTTATGCTCTCTAATAATTGTAAATCACCTAATTCTTATTTAAAATAAAAGCGCTTTTCAAATAGTCCCACAGACACTCACTATTACTGCTATATTATTGTTTACTTAATAAATGCCAATAAATAAAAGTTTTGCTGTATCATAATTTTTGTAAAGTGGGATTACGATGTAGTAGATATTTTTTAAACTTTATTTTATTTGATTTATTTATTTATTTACCAACTTTAAAAAAAAATCTGGTTACAATTTAAAATATTACTGAATTAGATTACAAATTAAAAATACAAAAATTAAACAGTTTACCAAAAATCAGAAAGAAAATCAGACATCAAAACCTTAAACGATTGTCTTGACAAATTAAAATCAAAATCGCATAAGGATCCCATAAGTCTTTAGAGAATCGTTTAACAAACCCTAACATGGAAATCGCCTTAGAAACTATATATGAATGTGGAATGATAAATTATAAGCGACAGTGATACCCAAATCCGTGAGTGTCCACTTTCTCAATTCTATGGTCATTGAGAAGCAATTCATCGTTAAAGTTCAAATCATTCCTTCTACGGGAAAATCACATTGTTTTACACTTCTTAGTATTCAATAATAAATTATGGCAAGTACACCAATTTGTAAAATCCGATAAATCAGATTGCAAATCCACTGTATCCCGAATATTCGAAATAGTTTTAAAAAATTTAATATCGTCAGCATATATGAGAATTTCAGATTACTTAATACAGTCAATCACGTCATTAATAAATAAAATGAATAAAAGGGGACCCAAATGGCTTCCCTGGGGACCTGACGTTACATGAATCAATCCGTGTAATTTCCAATTTACATTATTTTTTTTTTTCTAGAATCTAAGTACGACTTAATCCACCTAAAGGTATAATAGTCTACCTACCAATCCAAACTCTCGAATTTATCCAACAGTAGTTTGTGATCAAGTTTGTCAAAGGCTCGTAGGTTTACTGACCAATTTTATTTCAACTGCTTTCGAATTGGGGAAAGATGTACAGGTTGTTTACTCAGATTTTAGCAAATCTGCACTCAGAGAAAAAATATGATAAATGAATGATTAGAATTATTTTGTTATGATAGAATTATGTATGATAAATTTTATTGCATTATGATAAATGCAATAATTTTCGATTTTAATGATTGCAACAATCATGCGATATGATTTAATATAATCGAGACAATCATGTAGTATGGTTTTATATATGATCTGCAATATTTAAATATGGGTAGAACAATCATAATACAATAGGGTCTATCATAATATAATTAGGTCTAACAAAACAAAATAAGGCTAATTGGAAATTATTTGTAACTCCTCGTGTTTGCTACGGTCATATCAAATAGAATTTGTACTCTAACAAGGTGCAATTATTACCTAATCTCGTGAGAAGTCTTATAAATAAGGAAAATATTATAACAATTTACAAATACATTATTGTATTTAATTAATTTATTATTATCGTTAATATTTAAAAAGTGTTTTAGTGATCGTGATGTAAGTAGTTTTGAAACCTAAAAGTGCATTTTTAGTAGGACAAATAGTTATTAAACCTTATAAGGGGGTAATTGTGTCTTGCAGTGGAAAACTACGGCACGTAAGTACATTTTTTTATACTACAGAGCATTAAACACCGTGTTGTTTATTGAACCATTTTTCTTTCTGAATATTTGCTCGTTCAGTGTTAATTATTATTAAAATAAAGGGTGTTTCCAATTATTATTTAATGTGTGTTTGGAATACAATTTTAAGAAAACAATTGTACAAAAATAGTTTTTAAGAATTACAAATTCAATCTTCTAAAATAGATTCAAAAGAAGTAAAATAGATATAATTTTGCAATCACATTTAAAATTTTATTCCGCTAAACAAATGTTTAGCCCTTAAAAACAAATTTGTTCAAAAACTACCCAACTATTTCGGCTGAAATCGGCAAATCAGTTACGCTTGTAACAGCAGAGGAACGGAACAATGTATCTGCGGTGATAATTGAATATATCATCAATCGCAACCTAAATAAATTGTAACTAGTTTTATTAGAATCAAAATATAAATATCTTTCATTGAGGTTTCTTTAGGCTTTTTAAGGACGATTTTACAAAATTCGCGAAACTTGTGCAGACGTTATTCAGAAAAGAGCTACACTGCCGTCCTAGGGAAAAAAGTTATAAACGCCAAAAGTCGAAAAATGCGTTAGGGGCATATTTGGATTCTGCAAATAAATACCTGTCTTTCTGCTTTTTTAAACAGCTAAATATCCTGCGTCAAATGCCATAAAATTACGTTATTTAATAGTCAAGTTTCAAGTTAAGACAAGGCAAACAAAAATAGTTAAATTGAAATACAACAAAACTACAAAAAAGCAAATGTGAGTTTTTTCTTAGTAAGGCAGCAGGAGACGTACTTTATTCCATCTTCCGGAGGTTGCATTGCAAAAGGTAATACAATATAATTTGCATTAAAGTATATTATAAGAATGCTCAGTGAAGTTATTTTTATTTTCAGGAAAACTATTCAAAGTTTACACCAATTACAGCTCACCTTTCTTGCTCTGAATTAATAAAAAGATGATCCATGTAATCAACTGCTACTTGAACCATCTCAAATAAATGTGAAATATCGAATTTAGGTAAATTAATAATAAGCTCTTGAGCTGATAGATACCCATTTCTATGATGACATTGACTATTTAAAATGTAGATGACTGCGGGAGCTTTACGAGCGCTGGTAAAAAACTATAGTTCTTGAATTAATTTATTAACACAAATAGCAACATTTGAATATTTGAACCTGTTTCATTCATTAAAAGCGGAATTAATTTCTAAATTGGTTAGTTGCATAAATTACTTACGTCTTGTAACAATATTAAAAAATATTTTTCCACTATTTCCCGATGATCATTGGTGCTACCCTAACACATCTTGGATGTTTATATTGACACCTCTGAGCAGTGGAATTTCCGAAAAAATTATTGATTAAACCAGATCATCTTTGAAGGTCTTTGGCTCACGCCAAATTAATCTTTATAAGTGGTTAATAAATTAAAGGCGAAGAATAATTTTTAATTTTAATCTAAAAATTCGTTCTTTTAAAACACTAAAGCAACAAAATTAACCTAAATTTCTCGTAATTTTTTGCTAAGATGGTGTTTTGAAAAAACGAAAATTCCGCACAATTTTCATATAATTATTAAATAAAAATTTAATGAATTAGTTTTGGTGTATAATTTAGCGTACATGTTTACGAATGCTTTAGAACCATTAAATACTACCTTTAATTGTTTGGGTATAAATGCTAACTATCCAACATTTTGCGAACATTATGCACATGGCTTTCATACAGAAAGCTATATAAATCATCATCACAGACAAGTTCAATGATTCCAGATGTACTTGAAGATAATACTTCCTATTTTTCTAATGAATTACTAAATTCCTTAATTTTAAGTTTAGTTTAACTAATGAATTTTGCTCAACTTACTGGTTTTGTTTGCTGCAGTCTAATGCTCGGTTTCACAAAAAAAAAAACAAGCAAACTCCAATTAGTGAATATTTCATTTGTTTCTTCTTTTATAAAATTGTGATTTATTTCAATTTCTTAAACGCACGGTAATTTTATTTCGTTTTTACATGAAAGTTTTGACTGGAGAGCCAAATATTTAGCTGCCCAATTTCGTTCAGCTAATTATTTAGGTGAAGGCTAAATATTTCTATGTAAATTAAAATATAATTAACTTGCATTGAATTTTTATTGTGAATTAAAAAGCAATTTCATAAAAGAAGAAAGGGGGGAAATATTATGAAGAGCGAAATTATCAAGAATTTTACAAGTTCAGTTTCGATCTGAATGAGAAACACGAAAAATTTAATTATTTTCCAATCAATTTCATCATGCCATAGCGACTGAAAACACAGGAGGTAATATTATTTAACTAGAGATTGGTTATTTTTTTGTGAAACCGGGCATAACGGAACTAGGAAATCTCGAAATTTTACAGAAATATAAGTTTGCGCGACAAGAGAAATTGTTTAGCACTAGTTTCATAGAATTTGGAAATATTATTCTAAAGAAAGGACCAGTAATCCACTTAAATGGTATTCCTACATTTATTTTTGTTAAATAGTTACTGAAATATAAAACTGTAAAATATATTTGGTGATTACAGGAATTAAATATTTGACTCTTAAAGTAGAAAAGAAAATTATTAAAAGAATTTGGCTGTGTTAGTATAATTCGCTAATACAACCTGCGCATTCATTATGTATAATATAGAATGAAAATTTTGGTACAATCAGTCCAGTCGCAGCGGCCTGATAAGAAGATTGATTTTTTCATAATCATAATCTGATCAGTTCGAACTTGGATTAAATTCTATTACAATTTTCGGAACATATTAACTTCAAATAACTTAAAAATTAGAATAAAACGGTATATTTTAGTTGTGTTCGACATTTGGAAATTTTAGGTTTCAATTATCATTATTACGGTTTTGAAATTGAATTTATGGAACAATTTTAAACAATCATATGACTAAAAGTTTTATGAAAAATTTTAAGAACTTATATACAAATAATGTTTCAAATAAAAATATAAAAATAAAAAATAATTTCGTTTCTCTAATTTGGATATTTATACTATGTGTAACGATAAATCAATTCAAAATAAATGTACATTTCATGAACTATGGAATATGTTTTTAGTCCGGTCAATATAGACATTTAAAATAACAAAAATTCCCGGAGAGCCAAATATTGGTGGAGAGCTGGGGTTTACCATTACAAATAAAGTTTTAAAAATTCCCATCGATCCTATGTGTGCTACAAAAGTTATTCGGAGTCAAAGGTCAAAATTCGAGTTTTTTTTGGATTTTTCTCGAAAACGGTAAGTTTTATCAAAAAAATTCCAAGCCAAAGTTGTCGATCTTAAAATTCTCTACAAAAATGGTCTTCATGATTTTTTTCCTAAGAGTTACCATTCCTGAGATATCGCGATTCTAAGAGTCACATTATACATGATATGCACATATAAGCCACGTATATACATAATCAGGCACTTAAGACAAGTATATGTTAAATACCTATTTGTGTCTCTTTTAATTATACTATTCTGAAAACATTTATCATGTGGCCTTGAAAAACATCTGGCTATTCTATTGTCCGTAGGTCTCGTTCATATACCTGTTTCTTTTAGTGCTAAAGGTTCAGTTCAAGTGAATATACGTACTTATTACAAGCGTCTATACCATTTAGGTTATTTGTGCTATTTTATAGCTCGAAAAAATGTCTCAGTTTTGCTTTATTTGCAATAAACTTTTAACTGGAAATGAAACAGTTATGGTTACACCCGGAAAACTTCAATCGCTGCAGTAAAAAGACAACGTGAGGAGGAACAGGCTAGTACTTCAAAAAAAAAATCCACCTCGTACTAGAACGCGAGTAAGTGAATCAAATTTTTGTTTTAAAAAATACTATTTATTTTGTGGCAATGAAGCCAATGAATAAACTGAGAAAAAGAAAGCACAGCATCTTCGAAAAAAAATTTATAACGTGACTACACTAAAATTCAAAGAATCCCTATTGAAATTAGCTAAAGATTGTTCTGATGATGTTTCAAAGGCTGTTCTTGAACGAATTAATTTTGAGTATGATTTAGTCGCTGCTGATGCAAAATACCATGACAGTTGTTACAAATCTTTCTTAAAACCTAATACTGGTGGTAAAATTGGCCGTCCACAAGATGAAAGTGTAAACTCTGCGATGGAGAAAATTTTTCATTTCATTTAATTCACAGCTGGAATGCGTAAAACAACAAAGTCAGCAATTTACGATTGCTTTTAATCAGTCAATACTGAGGTTGATCGTAAAAACGCTGCTTACATTATTGATGGAGGATACATACTACATCACGTTGTGTGGGATCGAGAAGAAACCTTTAGCTTTATTTTTGATAAATATGTTTAGTATCTACGCAGACATTATGGGCTTACAGTGACGGTAGTATTTGACGGCTACATTGACTCGACAAAGAATATTAAAGCTGCAGAACAACGTTGTCGAACTATACAAAAATATCATCGGGTTCCGAGATTATCTTTGATGAATTTATGACAGTTCCAGCGAATCAACAACAATTTTTCGCTAACATTAATAATAAATCTCGTTTCATTTCCATGTTAAGTGATAAATTAACAGCTGCGAATATTGCAGTGGAACAAGCTCAAAATGACACAGATGTCCTCATAATTGAAACAGCAATAGAAAAATTTAATGCAACAAACACAACAATTGTAGTTGGTGAAGATGTTGATTTGTTAGTTTGTTAGTTATCCCAAATTCCAAAACTATATTTTATTTTTACATGCGATAACCGGCGACACTTCGTCAGCAATGTACAGAAGGGGCAAAACGTCAGTATTTAAATTATTCGAAAAAAAAGATTTGACTGACTGGCTAAAGTATTTACAGAAATTGATTCCATACCTCAAACAATAATTACGGAAGGAATTCGCTTTCTTCTTGCGGTTTATGGAGCTCCAAAAAAAAATTACTTGCATTGATAAATACTGACACTTAACTTTTGTAAAAAATACGCGAAACAAGAAACAAGTACAACTATCATGTCTTCCTCCAACATCAGCATTTGCTATTCAACACTTGTATCGAGTATACTATCAAGTTCAAACATGGCTAGGCAATCAACTGAACCCAGAGGACTGGGGTTGGAAATTGATAGATAATACTCTGGAACCGATTCAAACTTTACTTCCATCTGCTCCAGAAAAACTCCTCAACACTATTTTTTGCAATTGCAAAAAAGGTTGTAGTGCCAAATGTGGCTGTAAAAAAGACGGGTTGCTGTGTTCTCCAGCGTGTACCAATTGCCAAGGTCAGTCTTGCTCAAATGTCCAGTTGAGTACAATAGAGGAAGATTCCTGTGATTTTGGGTGTTTTTTTTTATTCATTCGGAATATTCCGGACATTCCAAAATTGACGTAAATCGTTTTTTATTCATTCCATTCCTTCTATTCCTATTTTAGTTCAGTTTTTTATTTATTCGGATTTCGGAATATTTAACGCATTCTTTTTGTACTACATCGAAAGGTGGAATAAAAAGAATATCCATTTGAAGTTTTGTAATTATACATATGTGCGATGCTTACAATTTAAATGGTTGAATTGAATTAAATCATAGATATTATGAAAAATTAAATTGTTAATTTGATAAAATTAATTATTTAAGTTGTTAAATATTAAAATTTTTGAAAATATTTTTAGTTTTATTACATGATACATTTTAGTTTTAAGTAGAGCTTGGTGGATTCAGAATATCACCGGTTATATTTTTTTAGATGTTTAAATTAAAATTAATACTACATGGTGTATTTTGACGCACAAATTATTTGCAACTTTAATTAATTATAATGAAGTTATTTATTTAATAAATTTAACATGTTTCCTAATTTTAAAAATAAAATAAAAATTCGTGCTATGGGAAATGTACTCCATTTATTTCAATCTGTTTTTTTATTACTTTACATACGGAATATTCTTAGGTCACGTGATCAATATTCTAATCGTTCTGTTCGTTCTGTGGAATGAATAAAAAAAACACCCTTTAATGAAGAGACCAATGACTCAGCCACATTTGAACAATTTATGAACATCCAGCAAGAGGAAGAGGAAGAAATCGAAGAAGACATGACTGTTGAAGTAGACTTTCAAGAGTATGAATCTGATTAAAATATCTAAAGAAATCAAAACAATAGTTAACCCAATAATCAATATCAATAATAAGGTAATATCTAGAACTTGACGGGTATTGTTCCATTAAATTATCCTAAAATTGTCATGACAGTTAGTCGAGCAGGCCTACAGGGGAAACCACGGTAAAAAAAACGCCCCGAATACACTACCTCACAGGTGGCGTGGAAATGTGTGCATATCATGTATAATGTGACTCTTAGAATCGCGATATCTCAGGAATGGTAACTCTTAGGAAAAAAATCATGAAGATCATTTTTGTAGAGAATTTTAAGATCTACAACTTTGGTTTGAGTTTTTTTTTTTGATAAAACTTACCGTTTTCGAGAAAAATCCAAAAAACCTCGAATTTTGACCTTTGACCCCGAATAACTTTTGTAGCACACATAGGATCGATGGGGATTTTTAAAACTTTATTTGTAATGGTAAACCCCAGCTCTCCACCAATATTTGGCTCTCCGGGAATTTTTGTTATTTGACCCCTATTTTTATGTCTAAATAGACCGGACTATTTGTTATTTAGTGAAATATATCGATACATTTGTAAAATTTTTGGGAAATTCGCAAAGAAATTTTATTTAGTCATTAACTCAGTTAAAATTAGTTAAATAATATTAAATGTGAACCGTGATATATTGTGATCCAAGCTAATACAATAACACAGAAAGATGCGGTATGTTATTTTAAACATTTTAGCATTAAAATGTCATTTTTGAAAAAAGTGTGGGTTAGCGCCGTTATTAATTAAGCCAGCGATAGAATATTATAATATATATATGGTATGATAGCTGCTATCACACCCCGCAGTATATTTCATTAATTAATACGATAATAACTATCATAGCATCTGATGGGCTTTATCATCTCCAAATGATAAATTAAATTATATTATTGATGCGATCCATCACAATAGCGATATATGTAATCATGGATATGGTTAATTCAATAATATTTGCATAATAACGTACATAATTTATTAAATAGATACAAACATTATTATTAATTGTATACATCAAGTTATGATTTTCTTAATTATTGCATTTAATCATAAATATGATAGTCACTTTTATGATCAACTCAATCATATTTTTTCTCTGAGTGTGGGTAAACAACCTGTACATCTTTCCCCAATTCGAAAGCAGTTGAAATAAAATTGGTCAGTAAACCTGAGTATAAAAAAAAAAATAAAATGCCTTGACTAATTTTTCAAAAAGTATCGGTAAAAGGGATAAAATACTAACGGCACGGTAAATTTCAATATCACTTCTGGAACCCGACTTAAATACTGGTTTAATTAAGAAGCATTTTCAGAGGTTCGGAAAGTATCTTTGCTGAAGACTTTTGTTAAATAGAACGGTGATGGGAAAGGCGACAGCATGGGCTGTCATCTTAAGAACCAAGGGAGGAATGGAATCGAAACCTGCACTTTGATTAGTATCGATCGATAGTAGTTCATTCAAAACAGTATCAACATCTAATTGCCAGGAAAATGTATTTCCAGCCACAGGACGATAGCTCGATGTCGAATCTGTCGTTACCGGTTTCTCTACATAAACACTCTCAAAAAAGTCGGCGAACAAGCTACAATTATCTTTCAAATTATGACCCACACGAACATCCAAAAACATAGTAGACGGATATCCCCTTGTTTTTCTTTTAGAATCAATTGCTGCGTTTATACCACAGTTAAATTAGCACTGCTAGAATTGTTAAAATTATTTAGCTTATGTTTATACCGCAAGTTGCTACAAATGTCAAAAAATAAAAATTGTTTTTTTCTCCATTTTAATTTGTTATTGTAAACTTGACACACACAAATATTAAACAATAATATTAAACATATTAGTTAAAAATAAAAATGTATCCCGAATTTTAATACCCACCGACTGCCTATTTCCAATTTCTTTTGATCTATCAATATACACAAACCACAAAAATAACAATTTGGCATTTCTAGTAATATAGCAATGTTTATACCATAGCTATGTAGCATAGCTAACTACGTAGCAACGCTAAATTGGCGGTGCTATTTTAGCTAGCTGAACTATGTATATGTCGCGTTTATACCATTGCTACAGTTGTCATTTCGATTTAGCATTGCTAATTTAGCTGTGGTATAAACGCAGCAAGCTGTATATTTTGCTAGGAGTTGCTAAAATAATAAATAAAAATAAAAAATTTGTGTTTATTTTACAGCTAATTTGGGTTAATTTTTTTTATACATATTTGTATTAAAATGGCCCTTAACAGGGACTATGTCCCGTCATCATTATTAATCCTCAGGTGTTTTGCGTGCCCCAGGCACAATCCATCGAAGACAAATTTCATGGCCTTCTTGGCATATGTACATAAAATAATAAATTAAAATAATTAAAAAACGTCCGGTATGAACGACCGTTAATCGATTAAATCTCAAAAGAATAAAAGTCTGTAATATAGTAGATGCAAACTTGCGCTGCTATTATTTACTTTTATTTTTTGCTTGTTTGCGTTCAATGAAAAATTATCCAAATAATTTTTCATTTCCTTTTGCTTTTATTACAACAAATAAAAATATTTGCACATAATTCTGCTTTAGGTTAGGTACCTATTAATTTTAACACGTACATAGAATGTTTTTGCCCGTTAGCACATCATAAAAAAAAACATGAGCAAAATATGAAACACCTCCAGAATAGGAACATTTCAAGAACAAATTTAACTTGACGTATTTATTAACTTGTCATTTAAAGTTAGCGCACATTAAATGAATTTACTTTCCAAACCAAAATTTTTACTTGATTTCCATCAAGGGTTTTTGTATGAATATACAAATTGATTTTTTTAAACATTTTCCCATTTCACTTTGTCATTCCCTCCTACTTCTGGTTTAATAAAGAATCATGTCAAATTTAAATATGTACAATATACTCGTTGCGTCTGTTTAAATTTGAATGCAAATTTATATTTCATTTTCAATTTTCCATATGGTACATACTCGTATGTATGTACATAGTATGTACCAACGTTGAATTTTTCTTTTGTGTTGACTTTGTTCGCATATAAAACAAAAATTAATAAAAAAATTTGTTCAGTTTATAATGTAGTACCGTTTTGTTATCTGCTACAGAAGAAAATAAAGTACAATCATGAAACCATTAGAAACTGTTTTGGTGTTCGATAAGAGAGTGGGTTTTTATAAAAGCGGTGTATATAGGACTAAAAGTTCAAATTTAAATTGTCTTTTTAAATTGAGTGAGGTTTCCGATTTTGTCCGATATCGTCCTATAATTGAAAATATACTCAATTGTGTTTGCAAAGCTTTGTGAAAATCACGATTTACTGATTTTTGTTTTTTGTAAAATAATGAACGCAATTGATTGAAAATGGATAGCTTATTTTGTACGTGTAACAGCTAACATTACAAAGAATGCAATAAAATCAAAAATGATAACAAAACAAAAAAATATACCTACTCGCCACAAATTTGGTTCATGTAACGAGTAACATGTTGTTTGTTTATATTTGAGTCGAAAATGTCCATGATACTAGGCCGAGAACAAATAATACATAAGGTTTATAGTTACTCTATAATGAAAAGGAAATTTATTACACGTTGTTGCGTTCTAAGAAAACGTGTTATTGCAATAAGAAAGTGAAATTTGTAGCCCGAGCCTTAACGAGGGCCGCAATCACATGAGTATTGCAATTTCACGTTTTCATGTTAAATGTGTATATGAAAAAATGCAAAAACTTTGAATATCGTACATATACTATAAATAAACACAGCGAGCGAGTCCTACCAGCAAGTCAGTAACAATTTTAAGTAAGACACAATATAAAGTGCATGTTACTAACCAGCGAACCTTTAAGAACTTTTCGTCAAGTTCAGCTGTCATTTAACAGTGCGAAAATTAACGCGCAAACTGTAGAATATGTCAGAATTCATCAAAATTTTGACAGTCCACTTTTCTTAAAAATAATAAATTTTGCTATTAAAAACGAAATATAAGTTGAAGCCGAAAATTTTATCAGAAACTTTTTTCCAGGCCGAAAAGGACTAACATACATATATCAACGACAGCCTAACTAATCAGCAATGTAAAATTTTGCAAAACGTAAAAAGTTTTAAAGACACATATAATTTCAACACATAATTACACACCCAAATTAGATTTCTGCTTGGGTTTTTGAGTTTGATTTTTTGAATATAATTCACTAAGTCGATACACTCTAGTTTTACATATAATGTAAAATTTAGAGTTGAATTTTTGTAGTTCGGTCGTAGCTACCTGAAGAGTAGACCTTACTTTTTCTGTACGAAACCGAATTACCAACACGAAAGCTCAAAGAGATTTCTAATTTTTTGAGAGTTGATTTGATACACTTTGTATTGACTCTGCGGGAAAGAAAAGGGGGAGGGGATAATATTTCTACTTTGATTGGTAGATATATTAAAAGTGATTGGCTTGGCCTCTGTTATTTTTCTGGTTTACCAAATCGAAAATACAGTGAATGTCATTTACAAGTAATATATTGTCTATAAAAAAGCCGAAACATTTTCATATAATTTCAAGTATCTATGGAATCGTGATGGTAGTGTGGTGATCCCAGCTAAAAACCACCATAACAAACAATCTGTCACAACATAAGCAGGCGTCGCTATTAATTGACTCATCTAGGCGTACAAACCCTCAATCATGACACAAAAATCCTCTACAGTTTAACCTGCAGAAAATCGGTTAGTTTTACAATGAGATTAACTAAATTAAGGAAATTTTATATTAATTCTACATTTAAATTATTTTTAGAAATGATTTGGCGACAAATGAGGACGTTGAAAGTTCATCAGATTCGGACTGCCAATTACCTCAACGAAAACAATACAAACAAAAATACAAAAGTGAATGGGAAGTTTTGCACCCTTGGCTTAAAAAAGTCAATGACCAGGCCTTCTGCTCAATTTGTTTTAAAGTCTTAGTAAATAACAAATCCCATTTAAAGCGGCATGAAACCACCAGCAAGACGCACGCAAAAAGTTTGCAAATAAAAATTACAACACCCAACATAGACCAAAGTATGCAATCAATTTGGATTGGGAATCCTGACCGACATCGCAAAAGATCTGCTGAGTTTACCTGCGTAATGTACTGCGTGCAGTACGACTTGCCGTTCGTACAGATGGAATC
Organism: Tipula helvola; assembly: GCA_963556165.1. Lineage (NCBI taxonomy): Eukaryota > Metazoa > Arthropoda > Insecta > Diptera > Tipulidae > Tipula > Tipula helvola. Next base: position 254,107,034 of record OY744483.1, on the reverse strand, counting down.
ATTGCCAAAACTTCTGCAGAATACTTGTCTGGACTCGAATACGGCAAAAGAAATTAAATGCAGTCGAACCAAGTCAACGGCAATGTTGAATCAAATCATTGGACCTTACTTTAAACAAAAAATTACTAAAAAACTGCGAGAATCTAAATTTTCATTAATGTTGGACGAAACCACAGATGTTTCTTCTACCAAATGTCTGGTAATTGTCGCGCGTTATTTTGATGTAGATCGAAATAAAATTATAGATTTTTCTTAGGGATGGTTGAATTAAGTGCTGCTACAGCACAAGAAATTTTTAGTGTTGTTCAACAATCTTTTTTAGATTCCGATGTACCAATAAATAATGTCATAGGTTTAGCTGTTGATAATGCTGCCATCATGACTGGGCATTTAAATGGGGTCGTGGCGAAATTTATTGATAAAAATCCGAATTTGTTTTTGGTGCGGTGTACGTGCCAGTGGCAATATGTGCCACTCATTGCACTTATGCGCATCAGCAGCATGCAAAAAATTACCGTGCCATATCGAAAAAAACATAAAAAATATATTTAACCATTTCGCCCACAGCCCTAAACGCATAGGTGCATTTCGTGAGTTTCAGGATTATTTTAATGTAAAAAATCACAGAATTTTAAAGCTTAGCGCTACTCGTTGGCTATCGGTTGAAAGCATAGTCAACAGAATTCTCGAACAAATGGATCCTCTAACATATTATTTTAGTATGTACAATTTCGAAGAGCTTCATATCACAAATGCAGCAGAAATTAATGAGTTTTTAATGAATCCCTTAAATAAGTGCTATTTATTATTCATGTCATACGTACTTAATTTAGTTAACAATATAAATACAATTTTTCAGTCTGAGATAACGCAAATCCACTTACTGTATAGCCAATTGCACACCTTATACATTAAACTAATCAAAAATTTTATAAAACCGGAAAATTTAAATTTTAACATAAATATAAAAGATTCCAGTTTATATCTCCCGCTATCTTCAATGCACTTCGGTGTTAAATTTGAAGACTTTGTGATGTCGGAACGGTTGGAGGAAGGAAAAATAAAAATTCTCAAACTCGAACTAATTTCATTTTACATTGAAATGTGCGATCAAATTAAAAGTCGTTTTGATTTTAACGATGAAAAATTAAAACTTTTAAAATATTTAAACATTAATGAGATTGTTACTGGAAGTCTTCCGTCTATTCTACCTATAGTAAATAGTTTCCCTTATTATGAGGGTAATATTGAAATTTTAAATAATCAATTTCGTCTATTAATAGGAAATTATGAAATTGTTACTAAATTTTCGGGTGATGTTACCAAATTTTGGACGGATTTAAAATTGTATAGAGATGCAATAGAAGTTCCAATTTTTAAAGAACTTTGTAGTTATATGTTAATATTGTGTTCTTTGCCTCATAGTACTGCTTCTGCAGAACGAAAATTTTCAAAATTAAATTTAATAAAAACGAACACTCGAAACAGTTTAAAATTAAAACAGTAGAAAACCTAATGTTGGCAAAAGAGTTGATCAAGCCAAATAAAGTTTGCTGGGAAGCAAGCGAAGAACCAGATCTTTTGAAATTTTCAAATAAATTTAAATTTGTAGACGGAGCCTACCAAATAAACTGATCCAACATTATGGATTGGCCAAGTGATAGACTGATAGGGAATTGACTGAATAAAAAATCAACCTGAATTGTTTATGTGATTATTATTATTTTATTATGTAATTCTTTTTGTATTTTTTTACTATATTTAATTGTTACATTAGTGATGAGATGATATTTTAATGAATTTACATTTTTTACGTTTAAATATTTTATAATTTTGAGAATAAAAATTAAAAAAAAAAACAATCTTGTTTTACTAAAGTTTAAAAAACATGAATTACTACAAAAAAATACCTGCTACAAAAAAATCCTGTTTACTACATATTTTTCGCTCTATCTGCTACATATATTGTCTGGGGAAGTGGCAGCACTGGATAGAATACAAAAAAAAAATTTAAAAAAAAACAACAAATAATAAGCATTTTTTGGAACAGTTGAAATAAGACTAAACAAAATTAAAAAACTTGGTTTCACCAAAATATATTTATAGTAGCGACAACGTATTCATATTGAGCTCATCTGTAGAAGGATGTTGTATCATGCCCTCAATCAGCAGACACTGTCCATAAGGTTTGAAGCTTCACTATTTTTAATTATAAACATCGCGGCAACCGAAAAAAACAATACGGTGGGAAATAAGGATAACGGTGAAAATAAATAGTTAGTCCCTAGAGAGTTTTTCACACGAGCAGTTGCAAAACCAAATTAAAATATAAATAAACGAATAGTTAACTACTCTTTTTATCGTGTACAATCGATTTTCACAAATAAATTAATTAGAAATTAGTTTTAAAATATTCTGGAAAATGCAGATTTATTTTTAAAATTGATTCGGAAACCTTGCAGGCACAGATCAAATATTAAATTTGTATCGATTAAATTTAATTTTTGGTTTCGATTTTTTTTTTATTTTTTTATTACAAAAAATTATTTTTTTCTGTTCCAAAATATTATATTTGTTGCCAATTTATTAATTTTGATGCCAATGTTTGTCTCCACAGTATTTAATTATGTCCTTCAAAAATATTTGTTTGTATTCTTGGTTCTCGCATGTTGTGCCAAAATACTATTTGTGATGCCAATTTATTATTTTTGATGCTAATGTTTGCCGCCAAACTTGTTTTCTTGTATGCCCGTTTAAATTGCCCCATTACATATAGGAAAAACCAAAATTCCCCTTACCGAAGCAAATCATATAATACACTACGCCAATTAAAAAACGAAGAAAAATTTTCTTCCAAAAAATACCCATATTTTTCAACGCTTGTATCTTGGTGAAATACAATAGCACCTTTCAAAAAAAATTTGTTTCTAATTGAAGGAAATTTTGCTTTCTTTTCGATACTGGAATTTGTTTTATTTTGATTTTTTTTAAGACTTTGTTGAGTAAAACAAAAGGTGTTTAAAAAAAGGATTCTGCTGTTTGAAACTGTAAACGAATTGGTCCGATATTTCTTTCAAAAATCCAAACCGGCCATTTCATAGAGAATTTAGAAACCTTGAAAATAATACTATGGCAGTTTCTGTGCGGCCACCCCTTGTCGAGTTATTGCAGTTTTAGAGAAAACGAATCAAAAAGCGTAGAAGTAAATTTTTTTATCTTGTAAACTTAGCACTCTACGATAAAACTTTAAGTCGCTTTAACGCTAAAACGTTAACACACTAAAACTTCAATAACTCGACAAGGAGTGGTCGCACAGAAATTTCCATAGTATCATTTTCAAAGTTTCTAAATTCTCTATAAAATGGTCGGTTTGCATTTTTGAATGAAATATCGAGCAAGTTTATTTACAGTTTTAAACAGCAGCATATTTTTTTTTAGACACCTTTTGTTTTACTCAAAAATGTCATAAAAAAAACAAAATAAAATAATACAAATTCCAGTATCGAAAAGAAGGCAAAATTACCTTCAACTAAAAACAAAAATTTTTTTTTGAAAGGTGTTATTTCACCAAGATACAAGCTCAAATATGGGTATTTTTTCGAAGAAAATTTTTGTTCCGTTTTTTATTTGGTGCAGTGTATAATATATAAAAATATGTATAACCAAAAATGTTTACACAATTCATGTTACATATCCATATGTATATAGACCATATATAGAAATCGTGTCTTTCTTTTATAATTTTTTTTTGTTTTTTTTTGGAAACATTTTGTATCTAATAGTTTTTCTGTAAACCTTTTACTTTTTGAGATAATTGCCGAATAAATTTTCTGGCCGAAGGGAGTGGCCACTTTCGGTTCGCCGATTTGAACTAAAATTCACTGAGACCTCCCAATTTATGAAAAAATCTTAAATATGAAGTTTCAGTTCAATTGGTTAAACCATCTGAGCTGTGGAGAGTACATATACTGGCAGACAGACAGACACCATTTCGAAAGGCAATTTCCCTCTGGGGCAGGGGATGTCAAAACAGCTCAAGGCACTCCCAACTCTTTCGCAGTTCATTTTGCCGCTCTACTTTACTTCGTAGGACGCCGTTACTTACGTAAAAGAAGGTAAAATCCGATCATAACAGATGTAACATCACAATATGAATATTGTTACGGTGTTGGCTTTCAAACTACAAAATTTGGTTTCAAAATTAAGCTGGGTGCGGTTGCTTTTTAGTTTTGTATCCGTACTGTTTTAGAAACTAAAATTTTGAGAAAAAATTGAGGTGTGGCCAACACAAGACTTTCTTTTACGAACAGTGAATTTTGAGAAACTTGTTATGCAATTTTATTGCAAACTTAAGATTTTTTTTATTTTTTTGATGTTTTCTGTAAATTGTACATTTTTGAGATATTTGCAAAATAAATTTTCTGGTTCATGGAAGCTGGGAGCTTGGACTTCAGAATTTATGAAAAAAGTTTAAACTGAAAAAAAGTTGCAGTTTGATTGGTTAAACATCTGAGATATAAACCGACAGACATATAGAGACCAACAGACACTACTTCGAAACGCAATTTTTCGGACTCAAGCACCCTAAAAAGCTCAAAGTCGAAAATTAACATGACAATTTTTTTACTTTTTTTTTGTGATCATTTGGTATATACTAATAAATAGTTTTTGTGTAAACCTTATACATTTGAAAAATAAATTTTGTCGCCCACGAGAGTGGTCACTTCTGGTTGGCCAATTTTCACTAAAATTCGATGGGACCTCCCAAATTATGAAAAAAAAAAAAATACAAATTAATTTTTTTTTTTTTGTAATTGAATTTTTTTTTATTCTATGGAAACATTTTGTATCTATTAGTTTTTTTGTAAACCTTATAGTTTTTGAGACTTTGCAAACCAAATTTTATGGCCCAAGGAAATGGCCACGTCCGGTTGGCCGATTTGAAGTAAAATTCACATTGGACCTCCCAATTTATCAAAAAATTGGGTCTATCCGACTCGCGGACGACACTTTTCCCAGAAACCATCCGTTAAAGATCACAAGACCAACCATTTATATTTCACAAACATTTTCCGTTATTTTGGGGGCTTTCTTAATATGTCACGGCTTTTCTCAAATTTGGAGACCTCTTCCACAATATCACAATTGATCACGGCAATATAAAATGTCTACCTTCACACCGCCAAATCACACACTCACAACTAATGCTAGATTATTTAGAACTGACACGAGTTGAGCAGCAATCAAAGTCGAATTCGCTATTTTCATCTTCGACCTTTAACAATTAGATCCAAATATAAATCTCTAGTATACCGTCGAAAGTCCTTAAGAATTTAATTTACTCCAATCAGAGAGTATCCACAATGTTCAACAATTTATTATTTATTATATTTACAATATTATGTGAGCAACGGGAGAATCTGCCGATATAATTCTTTATTCAGTGCTTCAGTCAGGACGGGGCATCGCTGTGGACCATTCGAAAATACAAAATAATAAAACACACACAATACAAAATCAGAATTAACATTAATTATCCTTTGTTACCGAATCCCACCTCTTTGCCATATAGCATTTCATTTTATATATCTTCCAGCTCTCCTAAACCTGCGCCACCCTAGTGGCGTGATATTTTTTTAAAGCCTGTCATAGTAATTTTCTATTAGAAGTTATATACGACTTTGAATACCAAGAGAATTTATTATTCAGAAATAATACCTTTAAAGGCAATTTTATTTACAAATAATGTATCAATCAACATGTCGTTGATATTTCAATCATTAAAATGTCATAAAATGACAATAAACCGTCACAGAAATGTCAATATCAGAAATGTCAGTACCATAGAAACGGGAATATCTTGCTATCTTTAAAAGCTCACTAGATTTCATTATTTTCAAATGTTGAAGATATTATTTGCTACCAGCAAAGTATTTTATGCAAATTTAGAAATTTAAATTCCATATTACACGGTAATCTTTTCATTTTATCTTAAAGACACCTAGGGAACAATTATTGGAATTTGCAAGGTGTATTAACTGTCAAAAATATTTCTTTGGAAAGTTCGACATTAGCTCGGTACACAGATAAACAAATTTATATTACACATTTTTTTTTGTCAAAATAACCCCCACGCAATGCTTCAATCAACTTCAAATTTTCTGCACAAGTAGATGATGAATTGTTAAATTTATCATTAACATGCCAAAAAAATCGTCGGTCTCGTTTTTGAGAAAATCTGTTTGGCAGTTTTCTCTTCCTCTGCAACCTTCTCTATTTTATATTCGAATGGAACTAAAAGTTAACACAAACTGCTTATTACTGAAATCTATCTTTGTACAAAATTTCGACCAAAACTATAAATATTTGTGTGCGACTGGAAGGACGGAAAGACGGACACGACATTTTTCTGATCGGTGTTTCGGGGTCCTGGTAACCTAATTCGTCGAGAAATGTGAAAATCTGGAACAAAATTTTTTTCGCGATTACAATACTTACCCAATATAACTTCGTTATAGTGGGAAAAGTAAAAAGCTTAAATTTGAAGTTGCAGTTTGATTGGTTAAACCATCTGGACTGTAGAGAGTACTCAGACCGAAAGATGGACAGACACCATTTCTAAACTCACTTTTTCGGACTCAGGGGACCTCAAAACAGATAAATCTTAATAATCTCAAGGTCCAAAATTTTCATGATTACTATAATGTACTTTATTTTATTTATGTACGTAAAAGAAAGTAATACAAAACTATAAATTTGTAAGAAGTTTGCTTAATAAGTTTCTCAAAATTCGCTGTTTGTAGAAGTTATAACCACACATCAATTTTATTTTATTTTTTTCAAATTCTTTTTTAAATTTTTAATTTTTTACATTTCCCACTATAACGAAGTTATATTGGGTAAGTCTTGTAATCGCAAAAAAAATACCAGGATCCCGAAAAACCAATCAGAAAAATGTCGTGCCGTCCTTTCGCCCTTCCAGTCGCACATTGTTTGTCTTGCCTCCCATTCTTACAAATTTTGATAGTTTTTGTCGATATTTTGTCCAAAGATAGATTTTAGTAATACGCAGTTTGTATTAACTTTTAGGTCCATTTGAGTATAGAATAGAGGGGGTTGCAGTGGAAGAGAAAACTGCCAAAAAGATTTTCTCAAAAACCGGACCGACGATTTTTTTGTTATGTTGATGGTAAATTTGGCAATTCATCATCTACTTGTTCACAAAGTTTGAATTCGATTGAAGCATTGCATGGGGGTCATTTTAACAAAAAGGAGTAATATACATTTGTTTATATGTTTACCGAGGAAATGTGGAACTTTCCGAAGAAATATTTTTATCCAGTTAATACACCTTACAAATTCCAACAATTGTTCCCTAGGTGTCTTTTAAATAAAATGAATAGATTACCGTGTAATATTAAATTTAAATTTCTAAGGACGGATCCGATTTCTGTAATAATTTTGTTTTTTGTAATAATTTTGACATGAGTGAAATAATTTTCTCTTCCATATTTTGTAATAAGTTCGTTTGCGTCCGAATACTGATATAATTTGCACATAATAAATTTGACAGGTAATGCTTGGAGAATAATACAATAACACTAAAATAGCGTCTAGATCAATTTTTTTTTTTAAATATCACCCCAATAAAGAAATCTACAGATCACCAGCATATTTATCATAGAAATGAATGAAATTTTAGGCGCGCTAAACGAAAATTAGCATTTTTAAAAAAACAAAATTGCTAGTTGATCAACAATATTTGCTGTATATTAATAATCTAAAAGCCATAATTTAACGATGTAATGGCAATGAATTTCGGAATTATGCACTTATAAGATAAGATTAGGGCTTGCTGATAATATTATTACAAGGGCTTGCTGATACAATGTTACACAATTTTTGGTGCAGCACAAAAACGAATAAATTGCTCATAAAATGATTAAAAAGAACAGAATAAAGACACGCATGAGCACTTTTACGAACGATTATAAATTTATTGGTCGTAAATTTAATTTCATTAATGCAAAAATCCTTTTACTAAAATCAACAAAAATTATTTCGGAAACGTCAAAATTATAACATGTAGTCGCTGTAATAATTTGGTTGCATACAAAATAATGTCAAAATTATTACAGCAGAAATATTTATTACAGAAATCGGATCCGTCCTAAATTTACATAAAATACTTTGCTGGTGGCAAATAATATCTTTAACATTTGAAAATAATTATATCTAGTGAGCTTTTAAATATAGCAAGATATTCTCGTTTTTATGACATTGACATTTCTGTGACGTATTATTGACATTTTAATGATTGAAATTTCAACGACATATTGATTGATACATTATTTGTAAATAAAATTACCTTTAAAGGTATTATTTCTGAATAATAAATTCTCTTGGTATTCAAAGTCGTATATAACTTCTAATAGAAAATTACTATGACAGGCTTTAAAAAAATATCACGCCACTAGGGTGGCGTACGTTTAGGAGAGCTGGAAGATATATAAAATGAAATGCTATATGACAAAGAGGTGGGATTCGGTAACAAATGATAATTAACGTTAATTCTGATTTTGTATTGTGTGTGTTTTATTATTTTGTACAAACCCCAAATCTAAGAGGCCGAAGTGCATCGATAATTGTGACGCGAAAAAAAGGGGACTGAAGTGGTTCGCCATTTATCAAAATTAATCTAAAAAACAAAAATACAAACCTGTTCAACATCGTAATCAGGAGAGCGATACCTCTAACGCATTGGTAGGGGACTGAAGTGATGTCACCCATACACCACCCCAAGGAGTACGAGCCGGATATAGTTCACGGATTAAAGTGCTGTCCCATGCAAACAGTATCGTCCAGGCCGTATTAAAGCCTATAAAATTAAATTGATTTTTTTTTCTTTAGTTTCAAAAACATTTTTTCTGGAATTTTTTGTTTTCCAGCTAATTGCAGATTTTTTTTTTCAGACATACATATGTACATAATAGTGATCCCAAAATTAAATTGAATAACACTAAATATATGTAGGTATATGGTATAAATACATTATTATTTTTATCTTTTTTTGTGAGAATCTTTTAAAACAAATAAAAAAACAAAAAAAATTTAAAAGAACAAAGTTAAGACGTAAACAATTTTATTCAATTTTCAATTTTTTTTTTTTTGCTTATTCTTTTATTGTTTTTACTCAAAAACAAAAAATACAGGTTGGTTGAAAAGTATTGAAAGCAAAAATGACAGAATGTGAGTTTTTTTATTCAATATAATCTCCCTCAACTTCAATACACTTGTTGCAATGATCCTCCTTTATACCATCTCTATAATGATTTTCCGGAAGCTCTGCAAAATTTTATAATAAAAAACAACTTTTTTTTATTTTTCACTTTTTATTTTTGAATTGGTAAAAATTTTTCTTATAGTAACAATATTTAAGTTTTATTTAGAATGTCGATTTCGGAATTGCTCCTTCTTCGGTTCTATTTTAACAACTAATAAAAATCCTTTTTCTATTTTCCTTTTTATTATAAACGACTTTATTATAAATTGTTACATGGTTTTTGACATTTATATATATATACATATATTTTTCTCTTATACTTATTACAACGAGCCCTATTCTATTTACAGATTTGTATTTGCTCTGAACTGCATTTCTCTTCTTTTTTTTATTTTATAAAATCAACAAAGTTGATGTTGCTCACTTGTCTTAAATTAATGTATCAGTTATAATTACACTCCCGAGTAGAGTTTCTGCTCGAGAAATCTCATCTCGAGTACTTAGCCGTTAAGATGCGTCATTTGTCATGTATTGAATTTAATAAATCTTCAAGTTCAACAACGCCTAAGGACGATATTAGTTCTAATGAACAACTTCTAGAGGAGAGTATTCGTACTTAGCCGTTAAGATGCGTCATTTGTCATGTATTGAATTTAATAAATCTTCAAGTTCAACAACGCCTAAGGACGATATTAGTTCTAATGAACAACTTCTAGAGGAGAGTATTCGTGAAAGCATACAGCTACCCACAACAATAGAGAATGACCTCCGTTATTTGGAAATGGTGGTTTATGAAGCAACTGGTAAAATAATCAGAAATTTGGAAAATCTTACAAATGCTTTATTATTAATAAAACCCACATCTACGTAAAATGAAAGGAATTTTTCGGTGTCTGGAAATTTGTGTACCAAACGAGAGTACGTTTAAATGACAAACCCATAGACAGTTTGGTAGTTTTGAAACATTATACTTTAAATAACGAAAATTAATTTATTAATAAATTAATTTGAATTATTTTGTTCTAAGTGGTACGTATCTTTTGTAGCATTTTTAATCTTCATAAGAAATATTGATTTACATGATGAACTGATATTTATTTTGTTATTGCCTTCCTAAATGAGTGGATAATGTTCTATTTTAAATTAAGAAATTATCATTAACTTTTAAGATTAATTTTGTTGAAATTTTTTTGATTTTTCGAAGGCAAAATAAGTATTCCAACATTCTCGAAATTCTCGAGAATCTCGAGAAAATTTATTGAAATTCTCTATTTCTCGAGAAATAAAATTGTTGCAAAATTCGAGAATCTCGAATCTCGAGAATGAAAAGCATTCGAGAAATCAGAAACTCTACTCCCGAGCAACTGAATCGACTAGACCATCAAAACGCATATTTTTTTAAAATGGCTGGGTCGATTTTCGAAAAACAACCTTCTTTTGACAGCCTAGTATTTTATCTTTTCAAAGATACCTTTATCATTAAAATCCATACAGTACTTTTCAAATTAAAGCAGTTTTAGCAAAATGCGATGTTTCGGTGAAAACAATTGGGATAATGCAATCTCCTGTATAATGCCACGTTGACCGATATTTGTCGTCACTTATGAGTCAGACGTTGACCTGAACAAATCTCTACCAGTTTAATTCATTGTTTCTTTAAAATCATGGATACCACTCCAGAAAAATCCGCACAAGTTGTTGCTTTATTGCAAGAAGGACGCAATCAACAGGAAGTCGCTCGTCAGCTTAACATGAGCCAATCTGCTGTCTCAAGAGTATTCAGAAGGTTTCAGGAAACTGGTACCTTCAATCGAAGACCACAAACCAGCCGGTTTCGGTGTACATCGGAGAGGGACGATCGATTTATCGTCCTAACTTCATTGCGAAATCGCCATCTCACGGGCGTCGATGTGCAGCAGGAGCTAAGACAAGTTCGAGATGTAGCTGTTAGTCAATGGACAGTAAGAAGACGCTTAAAGGAAGCCAACCTCATTCCAAGACGGCCCCCTAGGGGCCCAAAATTGACAACACGCCACCGCAAACAGCGACTCGAATTTGGTCGCGAACACATCAATTGGAACATCGAGCAATGGGACGTCCGTTCTATTGACTGACGAGTGCAGAATATGTCTCCATGGTAGTGATATGAGTGACCGAGTCTACCGGCGTCCAGGAGAGCGATTTTCGCAGTGCTGTTTTGCTGAAACGTTTGAGGGAAAAACAGATCTTGTTTTCGTACCTGGTGGAGGCCGTGAAGGAGGTCCGACCGCTGAACGATATATCGAGGGCATTCTCTTGGATCATGTAGTGCCCTATGCAGGATATATAGGGGAAGATTTCATATTGATGCATGACAATCCCCGGTGTCACACAGCTCGAACCACTCGACAGTTCTTGGATGAGGTCGGACTTGAGACGATGAGGTGGCCAGCACTCAGTCCAGACATGATTCCAATTGAGCATTTATGGGACGAACTAAAACGGAGGGTCCGAGCTAGAAATCCGGTATCATCTAACATCAGTGACCTGAAGATTGCGCTAGAGGAGGAGTGGGGTGCGATCCCCCAAGTATTTGTCAAAACCTTAATAAGGTCAATGGGGAACCGCATGCGAACCGTTGTAGACGCAAGCGGGGGCCATACTTATTATTAACCAATAAAATTATTTTTGTTTTGCTTGAGTTTTTTGTTGTAATTTAATTTTAAACACCCCCAATATGTTTTGCTTAATCATCAATTTTGGTTGCGTTTTCATTCAAAATTCATTACAAAAAAAAGTGCTAAACCAATTTTCATAAAAATAGTGTCATTTTAAAGCAAAAATATCAGGCTTTCAAAAAAATAATGTCTTATGAAAATCGGTTTGACCGTTCTAACAAAAATCGCCCTTATGTGAGCGCTTAAGGTTTTAGTCGATTCAGTTGCTCGGGAGTGTATTATAATTATTTAGGTGTACTTGAGTCATGAGCTGGTTCGTGTGCACATTCACTATATCCATTGACTCTTTTATTAGATTTTCCAGAAAATGGCCAAGTTTCTCGATTTTAGTGCTTGCATACAGTTCCGTGTTGCTATAGTAGTGGTACCTATCTTCGTACTGATTGTATTTTCTAATTTTTCCCGTCACGTGCCTGAGAATGTTTCTTTCAAAAATTTCGAGTATTTTGTAGCTGGTGGGTGATATTGTAAACCATGACGTGAAACCGTAGGTTAATATGGGTCTAATTAGTTGGCAATACATAATTTCTTTTGTTCGTTGAGATAAATCAAGTTTAATGTTAATTGGACTTAGCATCGCGTAAGCTGCTCTGGCTTTTACTAAAGTTTTTTGACAATGTGGATTAAAATTGAGTTTGTTTGTGAAGTGTACTCCTAAGTATTTCACTAAGTCTGTGGTTTCTACTTGTTTTCGATTAATCAGAATCTTTGCTTTTCGACTTTTTGCTACTGCTGTTTTGATGCATCTGCCCTAAGGTGGTCTAAAAATTATAAATTTTGATTTGGTCTCATTGATTGAAATGCCCCAGTCTTTATAATAGTTTTCCAAACTTTTCATATGTCTCTGTACCTTTTTGGTTACGATGTCTGGACAAAGGGATGTCGCGAATATTATTGTGTCATCTGCGTAAACGATTGTTTCCGTCTCTTTACTTGTAGACTGATCTACGATATAGAGGTTATATAGAATGGGCCCCAATATTGACCCTTGGGGTACTCCTCGACTTGAAGTATGAATTTTTGATTTAGCGGAATTAATTTCTACATAGAACTGTCTTTGATGAAGGAAATTGTGGGTAATTCTAATTAAATTATGCGGAATATTAGATTTAATGAGTTTGAAGATTAATCGTTTGATCTAGACAGAATCGAAGGCGTTTCGTATATGTAATAGACATGCGGCTGTGACTTGCCCATGATTTAGATTTGAAGTTAAATTACAGTGCTGAAGTGTAAGGGCATTCGTAGTTGAATGGAGTAGGAATGTCCCTGTCTGAAACCAAATTGGAATGGGGGAATCTTAGATGGACCTACTTCCGGGTATACTAAGGTCGTGAGTGATCTCCATATAATTTTTTCGAGAAGTTTACTTTGATTTGAGTTTTGGGATGTTATTGGGAGTTTTTTGATGATAAAGTTCGAAATTTTATCAGGTCCTGATGATTTTTTTGTATTTGTAACTAAATATTTGAGTTCTAATTGGTTGGTAAAGTACTCCTCTAGTGGTTCGACGGTTGAGTTTTCACACGAAAAGGTGGTTAGGGGAACGACGGAGGAGGTAATGAAGTTATTGACCTCCTGGCAAACAGTATGGTTAATACTGAGTGAATATTAGGAACTTGTTCAGCATATAGCGATTTGTACTAGTTTGCGAACTCGTTAGTTATTTCGTTCATGTCATATGTTATTTGACCACTTCTTTCGAGTTGCTCAGGGGCTTCGAACCTTTTCCTTCCTGTCATCCTATTAATTTCTTGGAATATAGAGTTTCCAAGTTTGATTTCAGATATTTTCTTTATGAATTTTTCATTAAGATGTTTTGAGATATGATGTTTAATAATGTATGTGAGGCAGCTAATCTGTGATTTAATTGAGAGGTACCTAGGATCTTGGTTATGTAGTGTTCTGTTATATATTCTACATAATATTTTTTTTAGTTTCCTACACGGTATTCGAATAATTTTTGGAGTAATGGTGGATGATTATTGTAAGTGTGATTTTTTTGCTTTACTTTGGGAATCAGCATACTGATTCAGTTTTGTACAGATATTGTCAGTGCCTGAATATATTTGTTAATCTCGGCTTCTGAAAGGTTTCTATTATTTGGTATTACTACCTTTTGAAGTTCTTGGTCTATTCCATTTGTAAAATTGGTCCAGTTTGCAGCCTTATAGTTATAGTAGCTAGGAGGGTCTATTCTTAAAAAATTAGTGATACCTAAGAGATCAATCGATAGCTCCATCGCACAGTGGCCTGAAAATGATGGGATCGATTTACACACAAAATTATCTTTTCTTGCATAACTAGTGACCATGTTGTTTGTAACTAGGTAGAAATCTATGACTGATCCTGAACGGGGAAATGTTGCTTTTTGGGTACGACTTGTAGAAAGTTATGGGATGAAGAAATGAGCGAATTTTGGAGAGCGTTACCTGTTATATTGTCTTTTCTATCCCATGCTGTATTGCGTGCATTAAAGTCTCTCCCTATTATTGCCATTTGGATAGTTATCGCTTTGCTTGTTAAGTATGTCTAGGTCATGGTTTAAGTGCGTAAAATTGGTCCATTCGGAATATAGACGGAAACTATTAGTATTTTTTGAAGGTTTGCTCTTGTGATAGTTATTTCTGAATAGTTGATATAGTTAATGTTAGGTATTAATAGCTGTTCTGCTTTAAAATTGCCCTTTACTAAAATTGCGGTTCCTTTTGATCTATCCGTTTTATTGTGTCTAATAATTTTGTAGTTATCTACTACGAATTTGTGCCTATCTTGAAGATTTGTTTCCTGTAGTAGGAAAAGATCCGGTTGCTTTTATCTCACCAGATGGTCGATTGGAGCTCTATTGACATGGTTCGCAATAGAACAACAGTTTAACGTGTAAATGTTTAGTTTATTTAACCCTGAGATATCGTAAAAACCAAAGAAATATATGCTGCCTGTCTGTCTTCAAATGTTTGTAATTTCCTGTATTGTGGCAAAAAATCGTTAACTCTTTTAATGAGGGTTCCTAAATTACATCCGAAAAGCTCATGACTCTCGTTATTTATAAATTTTGTAAAATTAATGCTATTGTTAATATTATATACATTATTCTTATAATTATTCACCTTTTCTACTGCCGATGTTACTTCTGCCCTGCTTTGCTGCTCTGGTTTTTCGATTGTTTTTGTTGTGGAACTGCCGAACATGTCGGCAAATTTTAAATTTTGGGATATCCCACGTTGTGCCGATTTTATGGCAAATAGGTTGTGCTTGTGTTTTTTAACCCGTTCTTCTTCTTTTTCTCTATGAGCAGCTTCCATTTTGTTTTTAATTTTTAGGAATTCATCGCAGCCTCTATAATCGGCTGGATGTCCGTGTTTCTTGCAGTTTACATAGAAAGGTTCTGATTCTCGGTCGACTCTTTGGCAACATCCCGGTTCATGTTCTTTTTCGCATTTTATGCATCATATTGGTATGCACAGTTCCTTGCCACATGCCCAATTCTTTGACATCTTTTGCACTTATTTTATTTCTTCCTCTATCTCAGTATCAGAGAAGGTGTGTTGCACTCCTCTCATCACTATATTTGTTATTTTTTCGTCGTCTCTAGTATACATATGTATGAGCTGCTACATTATTTTCTTTTAAGATTTCGAACATTTTTTTGTGGTTGTCCACATTATCACAGGTCACTATTTTTTTATTTCTTCTCGTTATTTTCACTGTATATTTAACACTTGGTACCTTTTCTAAATAATCACTTAATTTTTTTGTGTCGAGACTGGGCACAATTATCGGTGGTACTTTCATTTTATTAACCGTTTTCTTCGGTGGGCACTGTCTATTTAAAATGTTGCTATTTTGCACTTGTTTTTGTTTTTGTTGTTGTTTTTCTTCTAATTCCGCAAACACAGACAATTTATTTTGTAACGGTATCGGCTCTGAGCGATCACTTTTATGTTTTTTGGTCGCTACTCCTATGCCATGATTGGAGCTTATCGACCTTTTTGTTGATATAGATATTATTGATGTCATTGATGTATTTTCTTCATCAACTGAACTGGTGTCATCTTCTTTATATTTAGATATTAATTTATTTACCATATCGTCAAATGAAATGTTTTGTTGCTCACAATGCATTCGAACTGTCCGCTCAAAATCATCCAGAGACATCCTATCTCACCTCTCACAATTACTATTATTTTTATTTTATTAAATTTATTATTTAAAGTTTATTACACCACTGTTTACTTTAAACACAAAAATCCAAACTTGAACATCATCAGGTTCATCCTCGTCTCTAATAAAAATCCTTAAAATTAACTTATTTATATTTATATACGTTTCTTATGCTATATTGTTAGGCTCCTCCTATTTTTTATTAATATTGTTTATTATATGGTCATATATTCTGTTTGGCTTAGTATTGATTTAGTATGTTATTGCTGTCCTTGTTTTTGTATATTTCTAACTCCTCTAGCCTATTTAGTGTTGGTCCTTTTCTGATTTTGTGTTGTGGGATGCCGTTGATGACTTATGGGGTTAGGAGCGTGAAAATATTATAACACCACGTTGACTTTTAATTAACAAATTTTTGTTTATGACTTTAATCCAAGAATTTTTATTACAATAAATTTATATTAGAATATGTATTCACAAAAACTGTACCGCGAGAATTTAATTTTCTTAAAAAAAAAAATATTTTCAATTATCAAAATACTTCGCGCACAGAAAAATTTTATTTTAATTTTATTTTTAATAAGAGAATGGCGAGTCGTTGTTGTCACGTCAAAAATTGAATTAATCTTCTTTTATGATTTTTACCAACACCAAAAAAAAAAAAATTATTTTTTGTTTGTCACCGTGTCAAAAATCATTATTGATGTTTTTGTTCAACTTTTATGTGTTGGCATACAAGGAGAATCGTATGCCAATCTTCGTGGTTATATTATGGCGTCACGGAAAGTTATCAATCCAAAATTGAATTGATGAAAAAGTCGTAAGCTAGATGGAGCAACAGAGAAAAATATAACTTGGGTAACAATTATATATTCTGTTCTTCAGATTGCTCGCTAGATGTCAGTAAATAACGCAAGACGAATTTAATGCATTAAAACCTATATGTAGAGATGAGTGAAGTTAATTTATATAAATAAATGTTTAAATTATATAAATTCATTGAATGAGCCGCTACAGGACTCCGCCACAAGTGAGTTCCCCTCCTTAAGGAAGTTCATTGTTAGGCTGGAAACGAACTGATTTGTGCTGTCGATAAACCGACTTTGCGTCAGTTGAACACAATATGCCGTAAGCCGGTTTGAGCCGGTCAATTGAAATGGTTTGATTCTTCCCATTAATTGACACGGTGAATTGTTTCCGAAGGCGTCGAATAACTTTTAACGGGCCTTCATAAGGAGGAGATAAACCTACACGAACCTTGTCTGTTCTTACGAACACGAAATCACAGTTGGCAAGTAACTTCGGAATAAAAACGACATCTTGTTTGGTTTGCCGAGTTGATCTCGGGATAAGGTTTTGCATGGTATTACGGAGTTGATCAATAACTGTGTCGCTAGTTGGTAAAGGCAAAAGAGGATTTTCGACGAAGAACTCACCTGGTAAAAATCTTCTTTTACTGTTGCTCGGATTCCCAGTAGTACGATAGGTATTTCCGAACTCCAATCGATTGTGTTATCTCTGGCCATTAACGCGGCTTTGAGTTGCCGGTGATGATTTCTGGTGTTGTTGCACTTTTTGGACGTCCACAACGTGGTTCATCTTCAACGTTTGAACGACCACGTTTAAACTCTAAAAACCATCGATGCACAATTGGAAATGAAGAAGCAGATTCCTTAAACTGTTGCTGATAAACATTCCAAAACAAAGAATTTTATCAATTCACGATATTCGGTTTTTTCCATTGCAAACGAATACACTGACACAAAAGATTGTTCGCACAAACAAAAAATAAAACAATGAACACGCAGTTGTGATTGTGAAAGAATGAAGCATAGATTTTTTGAAACAATACATACAGGGTGAACCATTTTAATCGAAGGATCCAAATAGCTCTTAAAAAATGCCAGCGACAAAAAAAATTATTAAGACAAAAATTGTGAAGGACAATCGGAGTTTCCATCTGTATTAATGCCCTTGATCTTCAGGTCAATTTTCAAGATCATTTGAACGTCAAGGTCATTTTCGAAAAACAAGCCAAACTTGTATTGTGACGATACAAAGTCAATTAAAAATAATTCCAAAATATTCTGCAATTCAAACATTAATCAATGTAATATGTTTTGCTTGCTTGTTTCATTTTTAGAATAATAGTATAACAAAATTACGAGAAATAATAGATTTAATGTCGGATAAAACCGCTTTTGCTCTTCAGACAAAATTAAAAGGGTTCAATATGAACAATTTGCTGAATATATTAAAACGCTCCAAATTAACAAATGTGTATTATGAACTTATTCATGTTTTAGGCCGACTCAAGGTTTTAATTATGTATCTCTCTGTAAAATCTGTAAATAGACGGTTTTTCAAATATAGTATATTGTAAATGTAATCGTTATGAAAATGGGAGTTTTTTTTCGAATAAATTGTTTTCACAGCTGCAAATACAGATAAAAATTGTGCAAACGATAACAAAAATGATTTTATGTTATTTTTATTTTTCAATCCAAATTCGAAAAGAAATCGAGAAAATAATTTAGCATAACCATAACATGAATTTTATTTTTCAGGAGTATTTCGTTTATTATTCCTATATATGTATGTAGATGATATAGAATATAGATTATGACAAACCGATTAAATTCGATTTCGAAGTACATATGAATGAAATATTACTAGGAAAACGATGGAATATATGAAAGCTTAATGGGCTAGAAAATACGAAAATGGGAATCTACAAGTGTTTTATTTTGATACGTTCTTTTGACTAACTCTCTTTATTATCATTATTTCTTGTATACATCAACAACATTTTTAGGTTAAACATATAAGCTTAATTCGCATATTGTGCGGCATTTGGGGTCATTAAGTTTGCTTTTTGATATAATTCAAATTTATTGTTATAATACCAAATGCCAGCATATTATGAGTATGTACATTGTATTCTAGTTATTTTGCTTATGCTGAATATGCATTACATCGCTTAAAATAAAGCGATATACTATAATTATGGATACGGTGTTCACACAATATTAAAACATAAAAATTGAAAATTATCCTGTGGAACTAAACTTTTCTCGGGGGTGGAGAATGGTGTCCTCTTAGTTTGGTTTTATTCCCAATATTGTTAACAGCCCTGAACATCGTAGGTTTTTATCGATTTCCTGTGGTTTTACCGGTAATGTCGATGTGTGCTTTACTGTGAGCGTTGTTGTATGTCTCCGAATAAATATATGGATGATTATTATAGAGCCTTCAAGACTCTGTAAGTCTTAATTAACGTGGAATGTAATTTTTCAATCGGGCAATTGAGAAATTTAAATCAATATTTTACAGTTTAAATATATCTGTAAATGCTTCTACATTCTACGTCATTATTAGCTACTAGTTTTCTGGATATTCCGTTTAGGCCTATATAATTTAAAAAGATTTCGACTACTATTGACGTTAAGTTTTCTATTATGAATCCGCGGGCAAATTTCGTAAATTTATCTATTACTGTTAGGTATTTTTGCTTTGATATTTGAAATGTATCTATGCATGCATACGAATTGGGTTCTTTTAAGTTCGTCAATGTTTGTAATGGTTTATGATCTGTTACGATTTCCATTTCTTTGCCATACAGATATGGACGGAAGTGTTTGACTGCCCATATTAATCCTAGCTGTTCTTTTTCTGTAGCATTGTACTTTATTTCAGCTTTATTGAGTGTTCTTGAAGGATTAGGATATTGGCGTAATATTTTGTTTGAAACGTCCGTTGTTGAAAAGAATGGTTTTGGAAAATCCGATTAATTTAAAATTGGCTTGTTACACAACAATATTTTGCATTTTTCAAAGCTTTTAAACGTAGGATCATCATTATGATTAATTTAAGTATTTTTTTTTAGCGTTTGTGCTAAAGGGTTTTGTTGCAACCTCATCAAAATGATACTAACTTTTATTTATAATTTAATATTTCTTTCATTGAACTCAAGTTTCAGTTTAAATATGCGCCTATAAGTACATAACGATAGTAACTGCAAAAAGTTCCCAGTTGTATAATTGTATTGTTTTTTTATATAATTGTCAATGAATCAATATTATGTATCTCTTTCAATTTGTTACGCTGTTTTTGGATTACGGTCAACTTTTTTCTTAAACAGTCAACCTTAAATAAAAATTGTGAACATAGTGATCCTGAAGTTGTTTTCATTTTGGGAAAGTTGCCGAGTGCGAATAAATATTTGAATCCCGATTATTTTGTTCATTTCCAAAAAGGCTTGGAAATTATTCATGGTGTCAGAAGTGGGATGCAACAGTGAAGCTACTTTGGATTTTCATCGATTTATTTATCAAAGCCACTCTTCACTGGAATTCGCAATTGATCGCCGTGCTTAGCATCAACTATACATTCTTCAGGACACAATTTATTAAGTATCATTTTCATTTATTTTTATTTGTTATTGGTTTATTTTTGTGCGAAAGTTTTAATATTGTGGTGTGAAATAGTACAGTGACAAGAAATTTTGGAAGGTCATATTCAGCGTGATTAATATTTTTTCTCGTACGATAGATTACGGTAATACATTAACGGTATAAAATGACGGATCAACTAAAAATTGCAAAATGGAAAAAACAGCGAAATGTTTCATTGGAACAGTTAACTCGAGCTAAAGAATATCTTCATCAGAAGGCTCAAGACGCGACTGTGCGGAATTGGAATTACGAATCCATTTTTTGGATAAAACATATGATGCGCTCTCTACAGCTCAAAGTCAACTTGAAATTTTAGACGATGATGAATGTACAACAAAAACTCGCACTGACTTCGAAGAACTTTTCTTTGTAATAAAACCAGCGCTTGAAGTATTACGCGACAAAGCTAAGGCAAATTTGCAAATTGCACCGGCAAGTGTACAACAAGTTGATCAGAAACCACGTTATCCGGTAGAACTTCCAAAAATTTCAATAACACCATTCGCGGGGGACTATACGAAATGGTTCGATTTTACAAAATCATTCGATAGTCTAATTCATAAAAACAACGCGTATGATGCCATTGCAAAATTTCAGTATCTCCGTAATTCTGTTGAAGGTACCGCTGCCAACACAATATCTGCGCTTGAGTTAACGGAAGCTAATTATGACGTAGCAAGAGATCTACTTAAAAACCGCTTTCATATACAACAAATGTTTTCAGCGAAAGCTATTGATAAACCAACTACTGCAAAGCTAAGAATGTTAATCGATATTTTTAATTCCAATTTAAGGTCTCTCAATTCATTACGCAGACCGACTAAACAATGGGATGATCTTGTAGTGGAGATAATAAAATCAAAATTAGATGTAGAGACTTTACACAAATGGGATGACGAGGCTCCCTCTAATAGATTAGAGACACTAGACGAATTAATTGGATTTTTAAACAAGCGTTATGAAACACTCGATTGCATGATTCAACCATTGAGACCAAGTCCTGGTTTTAAATCTTCTACTTCAGTTCATCGGCAAAACACACATGCAACATTCAGTTCATCGAATACTAAACCACCACACATTCAGTTCATCGAACACTATTCCAGTGTGAGTTTTGTTCGAAGGCCGTTCATCGCATTTATCGGTGTAGAAAATTTCTGTCTACTAAGAGGCCAGATCGTGTACGTGACGTCAAAAGTTTAAATTTGTGTATGAACTGCTTGTCATCTACACATCAAACTACTGCTTGCGAGTCACCATATCACTGCAATGTATCCAATTGCAATGAAAGACATCATTCACTCTTGCACCAATTCGTCGGGAATGCGAGAACAAGTGAAGTATCAAGTAGTGCTCCTACCATTCAATATCCAGTTAAAAATCAACAATCACCAGCATTAAATAATTCATTAATAGTCTCGTGCTCACAAGGAAATGTTAACGCCGATATTTTACATACACTTTCCAATAATGTTAACTCATATGTTTTTCTGGCTACAGCTTTAATCACTGCAATCGATGTCAATGGTGCCGCAGTTTTGTGTCGAGCTCTTCTGGATAGTGGCTCGCAAATCAATTTAATCACGGAGGCCCTGGCGTTGCAACTCGGATGCCAGCATTATCAACACCAAACTCAATTGGGAGGAATCGGAAATACATCATTGAATTCAAAATCCAAGATATACTTCAAGATCAAATCCAGAATAAATGACTTCTCAGCCAATATTGACGCATGTGTGCTACCGAAAATTACAAATCTTCAGCCACATTCAACAGTCAACATCAAACAATGGCCAATACCCAACAATATAAAATTAGCTGATCCGCAATTTCATAAACCACAAAAAATTGACCTGCTTATCGAAGCCGTCAAATTTCGTTAGCTGACAACAAACTACTTCTTTAAAACACACTACTCGGCTGGATTGTAGTTGGAAATTCCGCTTCCGATTCGGATATCAATTCATTGCGGATTCCAGCTATCAATCAGGTTTATCATGTTTCTGATCGTGATGACCTCAATCTAAATCACCAGCTCGAGAAATTCTTTCAAATTGAAGATATTAAAGAAGCAACGAAAAAATATTCGGTCGAAGAAAATTTGGTGGAAGAACATTTCAAGGAACACGTTTAACGAAATCAAAATGGTAAATTTGTAGTTTCCCTACCTTTTTCGAAACCTCCTTGTGTGTTAGGGGATTCAATACAAATGGCAACATATCGGTTTCATGAAACAGAAAAAATTTAAATAAAAATCCACAGCGGAAGCAAGAATATGCAATGTTCATGGAAGAATATCTCAAGTTGGGCCACATGGAGCTTATCTCATCTGATAAGATTCCACAAACTCATTATTTTCTTCCACATCACTGTGTCATCAAAGAACACAGTTCATCAACGAAACTCCGTGTCGTCTTTGACGCGTCTGCGAAGACATCATCCGGAGTATCACTGTACGATATTCTGATGGTAGGACCGGTTGTGCAACAGGACTTATTTTCCATCTTGCTGCGCTTTCGCACACACCTCCAGTTTGTTTTGAGTGCCGATATTAAGCAAATGTATCGCCAAATTTTGGTACATTCACCTGATACCAACTTGCAGTGCATTTTATGGCGAAACGATCTGGATACAGACATCAAATTATATCGGTTTCGCCCTGTCACATATGGCACTGCCAGTGCTCCTTATTTGGCAACCAAATGTCTTCAGAGGTTAGCCCAAGAAGGAGAGATCAACAACAAGCGAGCGGCTCAGGTAATTAAGAACGATATGTATGTCGACGATCTTCTTACAGGTGCAAACTCTCTATCTGACATTCAACAAATCAAATCAGAAGTCATCGAATTGCTAAGCACCGCTGGAATGGAACTTCGAAAATTCTGCTCTAACAGCGAAGAAGTGTTGACTGACATACCTCAGGAGCATCAAGAGAAATTTCTAAATATTAAGGATAGCGATTATATTAAGACGTTGGGCATGTTTTGGAATCCTGTTCAAGATATCTTCAGCTTTAACGTACCCGGAACAGCCAATCATCGTCAGACAACGCGACGTACAGTACTTTCAGATATCTCGCGCATCTTTGATCCGCTGGGGTTGGCTTCTCCTGTTATCACCATAGCGAAACTTTTCATGCAGGAGATATGGAGCTTGAAGCAACACTGGGATGCTTCATTGCCACAGGAACTTTTTACGCAATGGCAAAAATATCGAGGAGAACTTCATTTGTTAAACACGTTGCAACTGAAACAGTCTTGAGTGATTCAACAATAGTCCTGGCTTGGTTGGGAATGTCACCTAATAAACTCACCACATTCGTACCAAACCGTGTTCTGAAGGTGCAACAACCAGGCGCGGATACAAGGGGAGGGTAGAGGAGGTAATTACCCCTCCCAAAATGAAACAAAAACAAATAATTCAACTATGTACATAATAACTGACTAAGTGTATATATGCACTTGTTAAGTTCAGAGAGGTTAAAACTCGATATCTTACAGAAATAATGCTAACTAATGTACGAATGAAATAAAATCTTGATTTTATTTGCCAGTCAGTCGAAAATAAAATGTAACAAAAAATTTAGTATTTACGCATATCTCATGTGCTAATTGAAAGCAGCAAACTACTAACACTAATCCTCAGTCCATACAGGTATTTTAAGCACCTTAATTCCATGAATCATGGTCGTTTTCGTCTTTGCGCTATAAAATCATCAATTATCACTAAAAAAATCTTACTTAATTCACGGATTATCTTTAGGCATCCTTATTCAAAGAACAATCGTTTTTTTGCACGCAAAAAAAACTACCCAAAAAAAACCCGGATAAAACCAAGAGACAAACCCGGAAAAATACAAAATGTTAATATATTTTTTCAACTAAATGCGTATTTTTTTTTAGGCTTAGTCCTAGTTTTCACCGACAATTTCGTTGTATATTATTTTTGTGCGATTATATACGTGTTTCTTTTGTAAATGTATTTATAATATAATTGACGAAAAGTACGGTGTTATTTTTTTTTTTTTAATTGCATATGGAGCAACTTTCGGAAAAATTAGAAAAAGTATGATAGTTTTGGCCAGGATGAAAACAACCCTGGTTCATGGATTGAGGGCTAAAGAAGAAAGAATCATAAACTCCGTGCGACCAAGTCCTTCCTAAATACAATATATTTTATAAATATGTAATTAAAAACGAGTTTTGTAAAAAAGATATTTCTGTTTAGTTACACATTAGTTAAAAATTACCCCCCCCCCCCCTAAACTTAAAAGCTAGACCCGCCCATGGCAACAACTCACAGACGTAGAAGATTGGCACCAAATCCCTTCATCAGAGAATGCAGCTGATATTGTTTCTAGAGGAGTTCTCCCATCAACCCTCGTTAAGTCGACATTATGGTTCTCCGCACACGTAATAACTAATGATCTAGACATAGAACGAATGAAGCACAGGAACAATTTCTCATCTGTACGAAATGTGATGGCCTATGTGATGCGGTACATTCATAATCTTAAACCTGGACAAGAAAAAAAGAATGGGCCATTAACAACTAGTGAACGAGAGCTATAGGGATGACAGCCATAATCAAGATTATGCAGGTTTCCAGATTTACTCAAGAGAGAAATTTATTACTACAGAAAAACCTCTGAATCGAAATTGCCATCTAAACTCACTTTCCGTCTTTCTAGATGACAATAATTTGATTCGAGTAGGAGGTCGCCTTCATCACGCCTCCTTGTCATATTCCTGCAAACATCCTCTCCTTCTCCCTTCCACACATCCCTTTACCGTCATAATCTTTTAAATTTCCATCTTTCTCATCTACACGCAGGTCCTCAAGCACTATTGGCAGCAGTAAGGCAACAATTTTGGCCAATAAATAGGAAACGTCTCGCGCAAAATGTGTATCAGAATTGTATAAGATGCTCAAGAATCCATCCACGAGAATTTTCGCAATTAATGGGTAACTTACCGTATGAGCGTGTAACGGCTGCACCTCCATTTTATAATACTGGCCTGGACTACTGTGGACCATTTTACGTGCATCACCGAATACGAGGGAAGGCACCTACAAAGACATACATCGCTGTATTTGTTTGTTTCGCAGTTAAAGCCGTTCACCTGGAGCTGGTCTCGGATCTTACGACAGATTCTTTCATTGGTGCTCTAAAACATTTTATTGCGACGCGAGGTATATGTAAACGAATTTTCTCCGATAATGGTACCAATTTTGTAGGGGCTAATTCTGAATTGCACCGTTTATATCAACTATTTCAATCACACCAACACATTGATGAGATGAAAAATGTGTACTCTTCAGATAAAATTGAATGGCATTTCGGACCACCTATCGCACCTCACTTTGGTGGTATCTACGAGGCAGCCGTCAAATCGGCTAAAAATCATCTTCGAAAGGTAATGGCAAATGAAGCGCTGACGTACGAAGAACTTAATACGCTCGTGAAACAGGTAGAGGCTGTCTTAAATTCCAGACCAATCACTCCACTCTCTTCGGATCCAGCAGACCTATAACCGCTAACGCCCGGACATTTTTTAATAAACAAGCCTCTCACTTCCATTATCGAGCCCAATATTGAAGATGAAAAGATTCCAGTACTGAAGCGTTGGCGTATTCAACAACAATTGCATCAATATTTTTGGAGTCGTTGGTCTAAGGAGTATATCACACAATTGCAGCATCACCGTAAATGGTCTAATGCTTCCGAAAACGTCGCAATCAATGATTTGGTGGTTATCAGGGATGACAATTTACCACCTCTTAAATGGAAACTAGGCCGCGTCATTGATATTCATCCGGGAGCTGATGGATACGTACGGGTGGCCACTTTGAGGACCATGCAGAGTACAATTAAACGTCCAATTGTCAAATTATGTCCTCTACCTATGGATGATTTGGAGCATCAGTTGAAAGATAAATTCTTTTAACGAGGGGAGAATGTTGCAACCTCATCAAAATGATACTTACTTTTATTTATAATTTAATATTTCTTTCATTGAACTCAAGTTTCAGTTTAAATATGCGCCTATAAGTACATAACGATAATAACTGCAAAAAGTTCCCAGTTGTATAATTGTATTGTTTTTTTATATAATTGTCAATGAATCAATATTATGTATCTCTTTCAATTTGTTACGCTGTTTTTGGATTACGGTCAACTGTTTTGATAAAACCTTTTGGACTCATTATTGTATTATTAGCATCGAGACTGGCTTGAGTTCATCCTCGTCAATTTAAAAAATTAAATAAAATAAAAATTGTGAACATAGTGATCCTGAAGTTGTTTTCATTTTGGGAAAGTTGCGGAGTGCGAATAAATATTTGAATCCCGATTATTTTGTTAATTTTTCAAAAAGGCTTGGAAATTATTCAGGTTTGTTTTCTCCGCGAAATTTTTTATGAACTTTCGGTAGAAGCCCATTAGACCGAGGAATGCTTTGATTTATTTGTTGTTTTATGTCCGATTTAGACGTACCAACATTTTTTTTCAACAATTTTTTTGTTGGTACTTAGAGCTACACACGCAATACAAAAAATGTATATGTGATAAAAAGGGAACGAACCAAAAACAAAAATGTCCGTCTTGCCATAATTTTTTGACAGTTATTTAAATACATTTTTGAATTTTTCACTGATAGTTTAGTGTAACGACCTTTGTGTTTTGTGATTTTAAGTTTTGTGTGAACCAAAATCAAATAAAAATGCAAAATTGAAATGAGATTCAGCTTCTAAGTATCATATTTAATGAGAGTGAGTGTGATGAAGATGTTATTTTGGCGAAAATTATATTTGAAGACAACATTATTGACAATTATCGCGAAGTAAAAAAAGGAAAACGAAAATATTGGGTTCGACCTTATTATAGAAAGCGGTATGAAACTGGGGCTTTCCAAAATATATTTTTGCCTCTGAAGATTTCAGATCCAGAATTATTTTTCAACTATATGAGAATATCATCTTCTCAATTCGACGAGCTTCTGTTGTTAATTAGACTAGCGATAACAAAACAAGAGTTTCTTCGTAAAACCATACAACCCAATGCAAGATTGACTATCGCGCTCAGGTAATAATAAACATTTGTTGGTATGTTATTTAATAAACTACCAATTATATTTTTTTAGATATTTGGCCACTGGAAAGTTATAGAAAAGCCTTTCGACTGCGTATAAATATTCACCAGCAAGTGTGCATTTCATTATAAAGAAAACAACATTCGCCATAATCGAGGGTCTTAAAACAAATGTTTTTAAGAAAATCAGTGCTACAAATTTTTTAGACATTGCAAATAGTTTCGGGGAACGGTGAAATTTTCCAAACTGCATTGGCGCTATAGATGGTAAACACGTTGCTATACAGGTAGTATTTTATAACGTGGTTTAAATACAAATACATATATAAATACATATGTTTTATTAACTGCTTTGGCATCAGGTATGAACCGTATTCCCTTAAACAATTGCCCCATTCATCAACCGAATCTAGAAGTCCTTGTGCTTATGCAGCTGCCTTAAATGTCTGGTAGACGATGCCATTGACTTTTATTTATGATAAAAATGAACCGTAATAGTTTAATTCAATTCGAATATTTATTTTGGCTTCACTTTTTTAAAATTAAATTTTTAAATATACACAAACAAAAACTTTTGTAAATTATAAAAACTTCTTTTATATATTAAAAAAATGTTTATTTTAAAAAACCAAGTTAAATTTCTTTCTTAAACGTAACAATATAATTCAATTAACATGGAAGACTAGTTTCGGAATGTTTCTTCCATCCTCAGTTCCAATAATTCAACTACCTAGAGGTAAACAGCGCAAAAGTGGCATATAACATCAAATTCCCCACAGTCAATACAACTGCTTGCTCTTCTGTTTCCAGCTGAATTTTTCGTCGCTTAACTTCAAGGTTAACAGCATTAATTCTGGCGAGGGACTCCTGTGATTGCTTAGCCAATCATCTTGCTTTACGCTCCCTGGCCAGTTGAAGCCTTCTTGCCTTGGCTTTTTCATCCGTTTCCATAGCGAATTTTGACTACATAAAATGAAATGAAAAAATTAGCATTTGTTGTTAACTTAAGATGATTTTAGATCAAAATGGATATGTATGAATAACAACGTTTAAGCTGATATGAATGATATAAATATCTAGAAATGTAAACAAAGATAATTGAATTAAAATTTCCGTGCATCGCGAAAAAAAAACGACTAAGTTAAAAAAAGATTTGCGAAGGCCCCGCGCACCTTTGCGATTTTACAATGGGAAACAGTCGAAAAGATAGCTGTTTCAATCAATCAGCGGCCAATTGAAAAGAGATACAACATACAATTTATTTTTGCAGAATTATAATAAGCAGAATTTCAAAAAATTACAATAGGTGCTTTCAGTTCCCGCAAGATTTTGGCATTGAAAATTTACTGAAGGAAAAAATGACATTCGATCTATCACGTTGCCATGAAATTTTCAATAAAACATTTGCATTCAGAAAGCAACTTGTTTACGATTTTTGTTTTTTAAATTTAAAAAGTCGAAGAAAAAAAGTTTAATCATAGTTTGCTTTGTGTGTTCGGGAATCATAATCTCATAATTGACGGTGTTGATATTTATTATAATAGAATCTTATATTATTATTTAAAAGGAATTATGTTTTTGTGTACATAGAAATTTTTTTTGAGTTTTAGATTAGACGATCTTCATCGTCAGATTCTGATGTTATGGAAGTCCGAAATTTAAATTTATTATGTGGTATCCGTCGACCGAAAATTTATAAATATAATAATCCTCTGGAATTTCACTTATACGAGGAATTTTGGCGTCGACACCGGTTTAATAACTCAACTTTTTTCTATATTGTGAACCTAATAAAAGCTTATTTCCAGCACAGCGACTTAAGAGGTCTACTACTATGCGTCGAGGATAAATTATTAATTACCTTGAGGTACTACGCCACAAACGGTTTTCAGAATGTGATTGGTGATCTATCCGGCGTTGACTCAGCCACTGTATACCGCACCGTACGAAAGGTCAATAATGGTTTGGCTTTAAAATTTCACTAGTTTGTACAAATCCCAACGGAAGAGGATCAGGAACAAACATCAAGAAAATTGTATTTTATGAATGGAATTCTGAGGATACTGGGGCTTATAGATGGCACATATATTTCTATAATTTCACCAGGTGGGGAAAACGCAGAACTATTTAGGAATAGAAAGGTTTTTTTTAAATTAATTGTAAAGTAGATTGTGATGCAGGTTACAAAATTATTAACTTAACTGCCAGGTATTTTATTATAGGTGTAATAGATATTAAAATAAATGATTAATATGTTTGTTATTTTAGATGGCATGAATCAGCACATGATCAAACCATTTTTAATTTTTTCTTATTAAAATTAAATTTGGAAAATGGTGATTTTGGTGCCAGATTTTTAGAGCAAATATATAACACGAACCACAAAATCACACGAAATTTAGTGAAAATATGCATTGGAATATGGAAGAAGCATTTTAAATCAATTGCAACAAAAAGTCTGCTTCATATTTCAAACACGCTAAAAATGATTGTAACTAGCGCTGTGTTACATAATATTGCTCTCTTTAAAATGGAACCCGAACCTACTGAACCGGAGATTGAAATACCCCAAATTTACAATCAACCAGTGCCGAGTGATCGAAATGCAATGGAAAGTATTCCAGATGATACAGTACGAAAACTTGTGATTGAAAATTTATAAATTATTAAAAACACAATTCATTTAATTTTATATTATTTAATAAAGAACAAAATGAAACTTAATATTCTTTTGATTTGTTTTTTTAATAGCAAATTTTTTGTTTCAAAAATTCCTCTGTTTTAGTAATCCCCGCCCATCCCATCATCTGATTTTTCAAACTTTCTGATTTGTAAATTTTGTCCAATTGTTGATATTTGTTGATTTAGATACAGGTGTGCCTGTTGCAGATATACTTTCACTACCGCAATTCTCTTAAAAAGTCACTGGATCCGAATTTGGTTCGTCTAAATCAGTGTCTACATTTAGAAAATTTCTGTCACTCATATTCCAATTCTGAATTTTCTTGATGTGTTATATCAAACTCTTAACGATATCTTCTAAATATTCAGCGCTAAAATCTTCGTTCTAAAAAATAAAATTAATATTGAAATAATGTTTAAAATATGAATTAATATTGGTATAGTATATGTACATATATTTATGTGCATACATTAAACAAAGCATCTGACAAATCAATGTTTTTAACAGAGCGAACGGACGCCTCCACAAATGAATATAAAGGATTCGTATTACTAATTTTTGGTTTGTAAGGTCCACCTACCCGCTTTAAACTTTTCTGCGTTTTCTTCTGCAACACTCTTAAATCGTCCAATTTATTTTTAAAGATATTCCTCTACTGTGATTCAGTTTTTTTATGAATATTAATTGAATTAAAATCAATATTTTTCCAGGCTTCATTTTTTCTTGTATTTGCCAAAACGGCATCAGATTTTTTACAGGATACTATAGATTTATATTTTTCTAGTATAGAAAATAAGAATTCAATTTCTTCATTACTCAGTATATCCAACATTTCATTCTCAACGGTGAGGAGGAATACCAAAGTTTAATATTTTTGTTACGTCATGTCGTTTTTGCTCGTTTGATTTATTGTTCAAACTAATAAATTGAATATTGTTGGGGAATAATAGCTTTAAGTGTCGTGGATCTAATGGTATATACCACATTTCTCAACGGTGGGGATGGGGAGTGAAATTTATTGGACTTCCACAACGAATAGTTCCAAACTTGTATACTTGGATCGCAACTTCCAGAAAAAATTAATCTGAGCCTTCCACTTCACACGTATATAGTATTATGTTTAATACAGATTTCTGTTCCACCACGAATAAAATATCACAAATATTTACAAACACACACGGACTTACTGAATTTGCCTCTTATGTGCAAAGTTTTATGATGCTGGCTGGCTGATTGTCGATAATGGTCGACCCAAGACAATAACAAAAAAAATGTTATTTTTATTTTATTTTATTTTGTCGGCTTGGTCGACTTACAAAAATGGAACGCAATAATTTTATTTTCAAAAAGCTCTAATTACAACTTAATTCTATAATATTTAACGTTGCCATCTATGAGTAAAATTGGTGTGTAGATTACATTAGTTGTTTGTGCTAAACTATACAAAAATTTAGGTAGGTGTTCTAAAGTTTAATTTCAATAATATTAAAATTAACAGATCCATTTTTTGCAGACTAATAACAATAATAAAACAGACTGAACTGTAAAATCTAAATATTAGATTTTATATAATTCAACAAAATTAATAATTCTATTTTATATTTTCAGATACATATCTTTGTTGACATGTAAAAATTAGCCCCATTTCTCAACAGGGAGGAATACCAAACTTTAATTCTTTTGTTACGTTAACCCATTTGAGTGATTTATCGTTCAAAACAATAACTTGAATATCACAGGAATGGTCGCTAGTGTAGGTTTTATTGTAAAATCGGCCACTGGTTTGTTGAGGGTCGTTCTAATATGACGACCACTTTATATGATCTTCTAAATGTATACCAAAATAATGGGTTTTAGATTTTACTACACTACTCAGATAATGGCATCTTGCGATTTAATGTTTGCGAGCAGAATCGATATGACGTAACAAAAAAATTTGCGTATACTGAGAAGATGGTCCATCAGAAAAAAAAATGAATAATGTTTATTTCTGGAGAAATTTATTTTATTGTATATAATTTAATACTGGTTCCAAATGACACCAAATGGATCCAGGAGTATGATCCAGACTAGAAGAAATTGTAGCAAAACAAACTGGTTTTTCTAAGTTTTTTTAGAAAAGACGCCAGTATGAATTGATACTTGATTTCTTGAACTTCCTCGCTGATATTACACCCATAATTTTCTGAGAAGTCTACATGCACTATAGTTTCATCAAGTGTTAAATTTTTTTTACAAAAAGAATATGAGCTGTTTTGCGCTTTAACATTAAATAATGCTTGGAAAATGTTTAATAAATTGGCTGCAATATCGATTTTTTATACTTTTTTTATTACTTCCGTCACAAATTTTGTTTTATTTTTGTTCTCTGACCGTTTCCCATTGGAACCATTTAACATTTTGGATTAGTTTTATAGGTAAACCAAGAATTCTTTTTGTTTTGCAGGCCTTGCAGCTTCAGACACATGTGGCTGAATTAATGTAACACATTATATGTTCTAATAGCTCTGAATATTTCTTTTCAGAAATTATTTTTAATTGAAACAATTTTTCAATTTTATATTTAATGTTGGAATGCTCTTGAGGTACAAGTGTTTCTATCAGTAACACATGGATGTCTAACCCAAAATGGTCTGTACCTGGTAAATATTGCATAGCTTATTTTTACAGAAAGATTTTCAGAACAAAATTTATTGTACAAATTTTTCATTGTGCCATTTATAAATCTTTTTTGCTGTTTATTTTTTCCTTTTGTTATAGTTTCATTTTTTCCGGCAGTAGCTCAACTGTTGGCATGTTTGCAAAAAAGGATTCAATTATTTCTTTTAAGCCTTTTATAATAACTTTTTTATTCGGCAACAGTTTGTTTGATTTACCTATTTTGTTCATTCCATAACGTTTGAATAATTTTTGAACAAGTATTTCTTGATTTGATCGTTTTTTCCGTATATTTTTGTTTTAAGTTACCAAAACTTTTTTTGCAGTATACCACATAATTCCTGTTCCGTCTGGTTTTCATTATTATTATTACCATAAATCTCAACTTTTGTTTTAAATCTATTACATTTTATCTTGTATTTTTCCTTCTGTTTTTTGGACTAAATTCTTCATGCGGTAGGATTTGTTCGACTTTGAGAATATTTTCTTGGAAACTCTCAATTGAATTCTGTTTCAATTACAATGAATTTATTACGAATTCTTTCGCAATACCGTTTTCTCTGATCCCTCCATTATAATGGAGTCTGGTATTCCAGACATAAAGAAAATACTAACACACTAAAATTTCCTGTATATCAGCAAACAAATAAGGATTTCACGATCTTGATTAGACAATTTTATCTTTAACTTTTTTTATATTTTGTTTAAGCAATGAAAGTGCATGTTATATCCCTGTTTAAAAATGAGACTGATCAACTTTAAAAGACTTATTTTGTAAACTATTCTTTTTGGTGGAAAATATAGAGAAAAACAAAAAGATGGACTACAAAAAGTCTCGGAACGGTTCTGTACCTTATTTGAAATTTTCCTGGGATGAGAGTCTAAGTTAACTTCAAGGTGGTAAACTAATTCAGAATAGGTAATGTTGTTCAGTTTATGTACATATTTAACTGTCACATCATGATACATTTATACTGCCCAAATAATTTTTAATATTTGATAGAATATTTTAATTAAAATATAATTTCCAACTAACTAAAACTCAAGAATATTTTTGCGTAATAAAATATTTTGAAAATGTTCAATTTGTGCTTGTTTGTTAAAATTAACAAAATATGAGGACAAAAAGTTTTTCCATTATTACGAGAAAATCAAGAAATAAATCTCGTTT
The DNA here is from genome assembly GCA_963556165.1 of Tipula helvola. Lineage (NCBI taxonomy): Eukaryota > Metazoa > Arthropoda > Insecta > Diptera > Tipulidae > Tipula > Tipula helvola. The sequence continues at coordinate 254,072,814 of OY744483.1, read as the reverse complement.
TACCAGTTGGTTTCTTGGTATCTCCCTGCTAACGTTGAATTATTATAATGTAGCGTGACAAATAGAAAATAAATGTTTAGTATTCTTCGCTGTTTGAAATAAGTTTAACAAAAAACAAATGATGTGATCTCCTTCACCACAGAAAGGAAATAAAGCAACAACTTAGAACATCGAATGGGAGCCTAACAAATAAAGCTAACCGTATTATTTTTATTTTCAATTAAGAAGTCAAAAAACCTCTAAGTAAAATATTCTATGTTGTCAACCTAAAAATAGTATAAATGTAGATTCGTTGAAAAATCCATCAATTTCTGTAAAACAAATCAATTTACTGACATCTTAATGACTGTGAATGTGCCAACCCGCCTTATGTAGCCTTACGCAAATGTTTCCAAACTAAAATAATCCTTTGTCAATTTAAATTACAATAAACTATTAACGATTTTAAATTAAACTTTTTTTAGATACATAGGTTTCGCCGTTTCAATTTTTATACTTCAGTCTCAATTTTTTCCATCTATCTTCAATTAAATGCAGAATAAATTCTAGTTTTAATATTTCGTTCAAGTTTGTAAATTTTTACAATTCAATACAATTCTCGTTATTATACTTACTCGTAAGTAGATAATTTGTGAATATATATTGCAGCCCTAACGATTTTAAATATTGTAAGAATCCATTTTGCATCTGATCATCGTTTAGGTAAGTGTTATCGATTTGTTAGTAAAACTGCTATTTTTCGATAAATTTTCAATTTTTAGAAACACTAATGGCTGGTCTCATAAAAATAGCGAACCCATTTTCAAATTATCCATATACATACCAAGGAAAGTTGTTAGTACTAGTTTGAATCATTATAGTGTAAAAAACAATGCTGGCTAAGAAATGGCGCACAATATCATGAAATTGCAACGACGCACGGCATTCACAAATCAACGGTGTGCAACACGATTAATCGGCTATAGTGAATGAAATGATGAGTGACCCTATCAGATGGCCAGAAAACGCTGAAACCTTACCGTTTTCATTCATGAATATTGGAGAATAACCTGCACATAACGCTCCGGGACACATTCAAATGACGGGCAATATCTGATTGGCTTCTTTCACTTCGAAGCATTCCTACTTCTTCGTCCATTTTACTATGAGTTCGGTTATGACGTGTATTGCTGAACTCCATATTTCTACACAAAATTTTAAATTTTAGGAGCTAAAACTGAATAACGACTGAGATAACAATTGAACTCAAATAGACTAAAAACAATTTTTTCGATAAAACAATAACCGGTTTTACCGTTATCCCTAAATTTTTTGATATTGTATGTACAATCGATGTATCTTCTAGAAACAAAAAACAAAACTAAAATCGAAACAAATTCAAAGGCAGGACAACCTAAAAACCATGTGTTCCTTGTACACTTTTGATGTGTGTATATATGGTATACTTGTATTTTTATTTAAAATGTAAAATCAATTACTAAGTAGGTTTATTACAACAATCCGCATTATTATATTGTGAAACGAGAAATGTCACAAATAAACAAAAACAAAAAATAGGAGCAAAATTATTGCTATTATTTTATTTTTGTTATTATATTGGTACGACCAAGATTATTTGCTCAAAATATGAATATATTTTAACTAATCGGAAAAAACTTGGGCGGGACTTTGTTGAAATATAGAAATTAGATTAGCTGTAAAGTTCGATTAAAAATAATCTCGCTTTGTGAAGAAACCATCAAGTCTCGTTTTACGAACAAAATTCTTGTACAGTTCAATATTCACTCGTTCAGCATTCACTATATTCTATTTTTGACTTATTTGGTCTTTTCTCTTTGTTGCAAATTAACACATCTACACAAGTATACATCACATAATATGTATATACAGATAAAAGTAAATGAAATAAAAATAAAACAAGAATTTCAATTCTCATTGTGTCTTCCGCAAGGAAAAATCGTGTAGTGATAATTGGAAATTTAAATAGTGCAATTTTAACAAAAGTTACATTAATTAATACAGTTTTTCTAAAGTTTATTTTTGGTACTATGTACCGTGTAAGGTAAGTCTTAATTTTAAGCGGTCACAAAGGGATAGTTGGTGAAGAAATTAGAGGCATAGTTTTCGGGGGGATGGGGATACCCATTATCCCATTTTTTCTGATAATGAAGTGATCATTCCTGATACAGAATCAGATTCGAGTGATCATAATGACAATGACAAATTTATTAGGTTATCGAATAGTGACAAATAAATGGTGAACAAAAATTCCACTTGGTTAGTAGAAATAAAAAAAGGAAGGCGACGAAAAACGTTACCGTTACAAATAATCAGGGTACAAATTTCGACACAAACATTAATATTTCTAATATAGAGTAATATTCGAACACAAACATGGTTGATGAGACCACACCTTCGTCATCCAAAGTTATTTCTGAGGATATAATTAATAAATCAGAAGACAGGGTGGTTATTAAATATACGAGAACTGATACAGTTTCATTTAAGGTTATTGTGTCCAATATTAATTCAACAGAACAAATGAGTAAGAACTTAGCCATAATCACTTGCAAACATTTTTGGGACGCCAATTCGTGCGTAGATTCTGAAGTTCTTAAAAAAATCGATAATTATGAGGTGTGTTTATTCCATTCAATTTTAATCATACTATTGGATTAGTGAGGAACATCCCATTGGGGATTGGTATCAACGAGCTAAACGAAAATATTAAATCGTCCATTCCGTTTGAGAAAATCGAGAGGATGGGCAAGTGGAATCCTGAATCGAAACCACAAGCGATATGGAAATGATAAAGACAACCTTTAATTCAAGCATAATTCCAAATAAGATAATTATTTATAATAATATCTTATTGAAAGTAGGTAACTATGTTCCTAATCCAATGTTCTGCTACAAATGTCTAAATTACGGACATACAGCTAAAAGGCGTAGAACAAGTGAATCGGTAAGGTGTAATTTCTGTGCCAATATTAAGGAAATTGGTCATAAGTGTGATATAGGAAATCCTAGATGTAAGTTTTGTGGAGAGCGACACAAAACCAACCATATCAAAGTGTCAGGAAATGATGATGATTTATAAAACGTCACATAGAGAATCCAAGTTAAAACTATTTGGATTAAAACAAGACATACCCACAATGAGAGACTTTTGACACCCAGGTTGATTGATTGATTTAGTGTGTACGACCAAGCATAAGGCAAGTTGCCCGGATACGACGGGTCCACCGTACATCCTGTTACGAATAACAAGACCGAAGGAAAGGAAAGGTATGTTAGCATTAAAGACTCGATCCGGTTCCAGACACCTAAGTAGTCGATAGTTAGTGTCACCCAAATTTCTACTAAACGTAGCAAACGTTGTGTAACGGGGTAAAGTGGGAGATTTCATTGTGGGTGGCGTTTTGTTTTTTAGTTGTTTCAATGCTAATTTCTCTAAAGTTCAGGCAAGCAGTGCAACCGGCGGAGTGGGAAAGAAATTTGTTCTAAACTATTCCACTCCACCATTCATAATTATGCAAATTGATAGTATTCCTCACCACCAAGATTTCCATGTTCTTTCCTCATCGGCTGTCAGTGGGACAGTGAAAACATGCTTGGCATGCCGAGTGTTGAATATTAAATGCACCCATACATAAAAAAGGAGAGGTAATATAAAGCGCACGAGGCGCACATGATGGGGGAGAACAGTTTGGTATTTAGAAGTGAAAAAAAGAAAAACAATTAAAGTGATTTTTGATTAAAAAAATTTGAATCTAAAAAAAAAAAATGGAGGTGTGGCCAACACACGACTTTCTTTTACGAACAGCGAATTTTGAAAAACTTTGATAATTCAAATATCCCGCAAACTTAATTAAGATTGTTTTTATTATTTCATGTTTTCTGTAAATTGTATATTTTTGAAATATTTGCAAAATAAATTTTCTGTTTTACGGAATCTGGGAGCTGGGAGCTGGGACCCCAAAATTTATGTAAAAAGTTTAAACATGAAGTTGCAGTTTGATTGCTTAAACCATTTGGACTACAAATTGACAGTCATATGTATATACCAACAGACACCACTTCAAAACTCAATTTTTTGAACTCATTAGTACACACGTAAAAGAAATAAAAGGTGATATTTATGAATTTAAATTTTTTCTTTTAATTTTTTGGAATTTGTATTAGTGATTTTTTGTAAATCTTATAATTTTTAAAATATGTGCAAAACACATTTTCGGGCCGAGAGTGGCCACTTCCGGTTGACCGATTTGGCAATTTAACATACATGTAGGCTAAATATTTTTATAACATACAGTACGTCACTGAAGTGTGCAAATTAATTATAATTAGCATAATTGGGCTAATACACACAATAATTAAAATGACAAATGCAAGAACTGCTGTAACTCCCTGTAAAAAGTGTGGGGGGGGGGGGGGGGCAGGAGTTGCGAAATATTTTTGTAATTATAAAACGATATATATACTTAAGTATTACAAACCCTAATAAGTCGTTAAAAAAGTTAAGAAACATGAGAAAATGATCCACATTCAATTATGTAATATTTGCATTAAAAACCGGAAGTATGTCACTGTAGTGTGCAAATTAATTATAATTAGCATAATTAGGCTATATATACACATATATTTATGTGTTGGCAAAACAATATTTAATTTTTTTTTTATAAAATTTTTAAATTTTTTTTAATTTTTTTTTTTAATTTTTAATTTTAATTTTTTTTAATTTTTAATTTGTTTATTTTTATTTTTTTTTGATTTTTGGAAACATTTTGTATTAGTAATTTTTTGTAAACCTTATACTTTTTAAGATATTTGCAAAACAAATTTTCTGGCCCAAGGGAGTGGCCACTTCCGGTGGACCGATTTGAAGTAAAATTCACTGGGACCTCCCAATTTATCCAAAAAGCTTAAATCTGAAGTTTCAGTTCGATTGGTTAAGCCATCTGGGCTGTAGAGAGGACACAGACTGACAGACAGACAGACGGACAGACAGACGGACAGACAGACGGACTGACAGACAGACATCATTTCGAAACCCACTTTTTCGGACTCAGGGGACCTCAAAACAGATAAATCTTCAATAATCTCAAGGTCGAAAATTTTCATGATTACTATACTTTATTTTACTTACGTAAAAGAAAGTAAAAAGATAAATAAATAAGAAGTTAGATGTTAAATCTTGTGCAATAATGGTCACAAGATAACATACAAATGGTTTTTACTGTGCGCGTGCATGTTATTATACCGGATCAGTCGATAGACATACCGGAATAAAAATAACTGTTGTGATTTGCCAAGTGGCATGAGATCATGAAAAGTTGATGAAGAGCGATCAAACTACAAAAAAACGCGTTCGTGTGCTGTGATAAAAAAAACGTGTACGAGTGTATTGAAACAAATTCTTCGATAAACGTTCATAAGTGTTCGGTGAAATAAATAAAAGAAGAAATTTGATTGAAAGCTTGGTGACGCAACTTTATAAAGTGTATAAAAAGGCAAAATCATCCCAATATATAGTTTTGGTGTTGTCGTTTTGTGTTTGGTCGGGATGGACACAATAATATTATTGACATTAAGTAGTGATCGAAAGTGAAAATCCCAGGGACATAAGTGTTTTGGTTAAAAAAAAGAAAAAATAAGAAAATAAAAATAAAAGTAAAGAAAGAAAAGCAAATAAATTGGTAGCTTGGTGTATACATACAAGTAAACGGGATATTAGATTGTACAAACGGTTTGATCTAAAATAGTGCACGAGAGGGTGGTGCTGAACCAAAAGTACCTAAGCGCCTCTGCATATGAGCGCGTGTGCGATTGCCATACGCCAAACACACTATTTTGAGGCAAAAAGGACACAGAGGTGAATGAAGCAGCGGTGAGTGATTCCTGTTTATTTCTTTTTATATTCCAACTAAATATATATTCCCTAGCGACGCCGATTTTCCGAAACAACCCACACCGAGTGGATTGCTAGGCTGAGCTATAGTCAGTCAAACCATAACGCGCGGCAGGTTTCTCCAGCTTACTGGAGTGGCGCCCAATTAAAATCGCCATTTTTAGTAATCTTATTGTTCGGTTGTTTGAGAAAGTTTTTTTCCCTTTTCGTTTCAGTCTCGAATTTCATTTTTTGTGGTGACTCAAACAGCTGAAGGAAATAAGTATTTGTATGAAGACAAAAGGAGCGAACAACACAGGCAAACCACGAAAGCCATACAAAACACAGTCAACCAACCGGGCAGGTCCGCCGACACCGACATAAAAAGAAAAAAAAAACTAAGTTTTGTCAAGTCACTCATTTTTAAAAAGAGGAAATAAAAATTGTTTGTGATTTTTTATGGGTTTAGAACCTTAAATACAGTGTTGTTATTTCTGGTCAACTAGTTGCAGTTTTGAGTGCCGCGTGTTACAGTTGCTTGACATCGTTGTTGAAGTGATTGCGTCTCTTCTCTCTTGTCTACTCGCCCCCCAAGAAACTTTTGACACAAGTAATGCAGAAGCTACAAAACAAATGGATAAACGTATGACAGTTTATATGAATTAGTTAATGAATTAAAAAACAAAATCTATGGATTAAAAAATTCCTTTAGTAGCTTTTAAATTGAATTTCAAAGAATGAAAAAACTATGGTAATAACTAATTTATGGTTCCCATTCTAGACCACCTTGAAGTTATCCCAGACTTTCATCCCAGGAAACTTTGAAATTAACCCCGACAACACAAGCGTAAAAACACATCCCAGACTTTTTTTTCTACACTATTAAAGTGCACGAACTTTAAAATCCATCCCAGACTTTTTACTAGAGCGAAAAAATCCATCCCAGGATTTTTATTTATTATAAGATTTTTTCTCGTATAGTTAAAAATAAATAAAACATAAAATAAATTCTTCTGATCAGGGTTATGGTAGGCCAGGAAATTTGTTATGTCAGTTTATTTAAGGGTCCTATTGGCTACTTCTTGGCCAATTCTGAACGCAGTTCGCTTGTTAGTATTTTTGCCGACAAAAAGACCGACAAAAAGCAGAAAGAAGTTCCGTTGCAGTTTTGGAATCAGAAGTTTTAAACTTCTTCACTGATGGTTCAAAACGGGATGGAAGAGTCGGGCTGGCGTGTTCTACGAGGAACTTATGTTAAACCTCTCCTTCTGTCTCCCTGACTACTGTAGCATTTTTCAAGCTAAATTAACTGCGATAAAGGAAGTCGTGGACTGGTTGAGGAATAATGTGATATCGACTTGTGATATTCGCATATATACGGACGCGCTTAAATCACACCTCCTCACGTCGAAAGTAGTCCGGAACTGTCTCTCAGCTCTTAACGAGATGACAGATCAGTTCAACATTCACATTATATGGGTGCCAGGATATTTCATTAGTACAGGGAATATAAAAGCCAATGAACTGGCTCGACGTGGTACAACGGAACACATCTCAAACAGCAAAACGGATATTGAAATGCCTATTGCGGTATGCAAACTGCTGCTTCAGGAGGAAGCTAGTAAGTTGACGAATGACAGATGGTGAAATAGTACCTCATACGTGATAACTCGGCAGGTCTGGCCAAAGTTGGACTTGGCGAGATCCAAACAGCTGATCGGACTTCAGCGGAGTCAGATCAGTGTGGTTGTTGGAGTGATTACGGGGCACTGTCTCATAAGCAGACATGCGAGTAGACTTGGTTTCTTCTCACATGACTACTGTCGTAGTTGCGAGAACGAAGAGGAGGAAGAGACATTACTTCATCTTCTTTGCACCTGTCCTCGTCTGGCACGAAACAGACTGAATTTTCTAGGAACATCCCTTTTCAATGACCAGACGGAGCTCAGCAGAATGGACGTCAGGAGTATCCAGCGCTTCGTAGGAAGCCCAAAGTGGTTTCAATGCGTTGGAGGAACATTTTTAAATTCTGGTAAGGCTACGGACCTTTTCGTGTCTATGCCTGTTACTAGTGAACCGCCACCCAAACCTAACCTAACCTAAAAGCAGAAATATCACACCCGCCGTACTTTCCTAAGGGTTATACACTGTATATACTGTTTTTTTATAAATGAGAACTTTCCTTCAGTTCCTTATGTCCGGTAGTTTAGTTTCATAATGCTACGGTAGTTTGGTTACGTACAGCTACGACCAAAACCAAACTACAAAAATACAATTATATGTTAAGTATGAAATAAGACTATACTGATTTAGCGAATTCCAAATCGAAACCCCAGGAAAACTCACATTGTGTGTGTATTTATATCCAACACTAATATACATAGTTTAGAAATTTTGAAATTTTTCTGAAATCAATATGATTTTTTCGGCTTTTTATACCCAAATATATTATTTTTAACAGCATTCTCAATATTTACGACTTGGTGAGCCAGTAAAATAAAGAGGCCATCTACTCATAATAATTTACCGACAAAAATTAGAGATATCACTCCCCGCGTACTTTTCCTAAGGGTTATACACTGTATATACCTTTTTTTGTGCAATTCTTAATGCAAGGAGTTGATCAATATAGGAAGGACATAGTCCATATAAAAAAAACAAGCTAATGTAACAACAAACAAAACATGATTTTGATTTTGATACTGCTACCACGATTGATCACGAGCAAAACAAAAACAAAAGATTATTCAAAGAAGCTTGTCATATTTGGACAACGAGAAACCCAGTAAATTACAAAGTAGACAGTAATAGGTTACAAGCAAATTATATAAACATTATAAACAATTACGTTAAATGATGTAATATCATAAATGGTGGTTTGGCGTCTATTGGAGGGTGGGGGGCAAAGTTGGTAGATTATATACCAGCTCCGTAACCTTCCAGTAGGCGCAAGTATACGTACTGCCTCCTCGCGCCAACCACTGGTAACTGGAAGCAGGAACCATTAGGCAGAATGTGGCCTTTTGGGACAGGCTAAAGTACGGCGCTAAACGAGAAAACCTTGTCAAAAAACTCTAATCTAAGGTGGAACAGCAGTTGCCAAAAGATTAATGGCTGATAGGATAATCAGTCCATCTATGCGGACTCTGGATACCAGGCACCCTCCAGTTTTATTTAGCCTTTCTGTGGTAAAGCTGGGTGACCTACAGGCGACTTTCTATTCCCAGCAACTCGCAAGAGTTAAATCAAAACGGTAGACCTCACGGGTGCCTCAGGGGTGGAATATACGGGAGTGGGACTACCCTCTTGAAGTCCTTAATTCCCAATGCTACCGCTTTTCTGGCAGAAGTAAAAACTCAGTATACATCTAGGAGGGAGAGAAATGATAGTATGTAGATAATATGTAATATGTATCATGTACCGGCCGGCAGTATTATCAAGTTCATTAAGAGCGTGAATATTGACTGGACGCATAAATAAACAGGGCTTGGAGCACAAAAGATCTTTTAGGTCGCAGTGTGAGGTGGCTAAACGCCCACATGGCCCTACAACACTAATTCTAATTCTAATGTCATAAATAAATTCAAAAATATATTTGTAGTTCAGTTAAGTTACGTACAAGGTACAATATTTACTGGTGCCAACTGTGCATAAAGTATCCTAAAACATGAGTAGACTGGAGTAAAAATTGTTGCTTTCCTTACTTCAAAAATTTTAATGCGGAAAATTTTTGTTTTTTCTATAAAGGTTGTTATTGTTTTGAAAAGCCTTGAAAATGGTGCGACACACCGAAAATTTGGCGAATATATAAAATAAATGTGAATTTTATAAAAAATGAAATCACAAGAAATTATTCTATAATTTAACCGACAATACATACAAATAACCTGATTATAATTGGATTTACATAAATTATAGGGTGCTTTATTTACTTGGGCGGCGCTGAAATTATTATAATCAAAATAGAAGAAATATTTACATCGTACTACAACTAAAAAAACTACGAGTAGATTAAAATTTAAAAGTTTGAGACTGGTAATTAAATTGTTGAATTTAAATATTTTTAGTTATGTGAGTCGAAAACCATTTAATCCAATTTACTAACAAACCAAAAATAACATTTAACATACAATATTTTTTCCGTTTTTTTATAATTTCATAAATACTCGAATTATATGCGTGTCGTTTAACATGTATGTATTCCAATTAGTTACTGCTGGCAACAATTATACCTATAATTACATCCATTTATTGAAATAAATTTATATGTACATATTTTAATAAACCCAAATCGCTAGATATAATTAATATTTATTTATGCTTGTTTTATTTTGTACATGGGTGCGTATAGCATAACAGTAGCATACCATGAATTTGGGGCCTCTTAATATAGGGAGGATAGGGTTTCCTAGGACACTCATTTCCTAGTTTTAAGAGCTTATTTTATTGAGTAGTAATCATGAATGAAGTCAGTAATTAAAAATCTTAACTCTCCGCAGCCCTACTGATACGATTTCGCCCCAACGAAATTTCACTTGGGAATTCCCTAAAAACGGAAAAGGGGCAGGGCCTGGTTCCCCTCTCAAAAAACTTAGTACAGGTATGGTCCTGTAAGCGTCATTTGGCCGCTCTCTGCCACTTAGTTCCTGAGCAACAGCGGAATAAAGTGGTCGACCAAGGTCAAGAGTGGGGTAATGATTTGTCAAAACGTGCTAAAATTTTCTCTATAAAGCCGGCTTGCATTGTTGAAATGCAGATACGTATAATATCAATCTTTAGGTGTATTAGTTACTACTCAATGTTTATATCACACACACACTACTAACGCGCCGATTGATATTTGAACAGTTTCACTCTTTATTCTTTGTTGTGATTTACATATATACAAAACTAAGGGACCCCCGTGCACAAAATATTTTTTCAATTGGATATTTCTTTATAAACTATGTTGTCTGTTACTGTAACATCATTTTCTATTCCCTGATGTGGTGGTTCGAAAACTTGAATTTTTAAAGAATCTGATGTAACAGTTTTAGAAAATGCGGTATAAAGTTGACCATGTGTAAAACATGGTTCAAGAAGATACAATCCAATTCTTTCGAACGTTTGACCTTGATTGCATAAGAGAGACGAACTGGAAACTGATGTCGAACGAAGTTGAAAGGCAAAGTTGGATCATTAGCTGTGTCTAATGTAATTCTAGGAATTAAATGTATTGTCCCTCAATGTGATCTGGTAATTATTTCTACTTTTAAGCAGTTGGTGCTTAAATCAAGAACCACTAACCGTGTTCTATTGCATAATCCATTTTTTATTGCAAGATTTCGCAGCAACATAATTATACAACCCTTTTTTAATTTAAGGCAATATGTCGGTAATCCTGATGGATTTATTGAGTTAAGATATTCCACTGAAAAATTAACTTGCATGTTTTCATCATCAGAGCCCTCATCGGCCTTAACTTAATTAAATAAAGCTTAATTTTCAGTCATACCTTGATTAATAAAGTCTTCCAGAAGATTGTTCTTAAAATCACTAAAAAGTTAAATAAGATCTGATGGATTGCAATAACACAGTATAGTAACGAATAATGCTCGCAACGATTTTGACAACACTAGGGTAACCATTATGCGAATCCATGGTCAAGAATATAATAACTTTCGTACTTAAATAATAGTAGATTCCCATTCTAGTAGGGTTTAAGAGTGTTCATGATGTTTCTTACATTTTTCAAAGCAATTGAACACGCTAAAAACTCTGCGTGGATGTGTTCGACCCATTGCGACCGTGGAAGTATCGAAATTACTTGTATGGATATTTATATTAATATTTACATTCCTGTTTCACATACTAAAATAAAAACTCCTCAAATTATAGTAGATCGTATCGAAAATCTAATGGGGTCTTCTAACACCTTATTTTGTGTTTTACGAGGTTGTTTGAGGATTTTTATTGTTGAGATTTTGTGATACTTCCCTTGAAGAGAAATACAAATAATCGCGTAAAATTGGCGCCTATGGCAAGAGCAACATTCACATACATTATCATATAAACACAAAAACAACTTATGTACATAAATAACCCTACATAATTTATAATTTTTACTTTGGTGTGGGATTTATGTTATCTATGTATAAATTTGCAAATAAATCTAAAATATTTGTATAGTTAAATTAAGATAAAGTGCTTTTACCTTTTGACCATTCCAAATGTAGAAACATTATAAAAACAAGGTAGAAGAATATTTACCAGAACGAATTAGATTTATTGTTTATGAAGAATATGTTTACGAAATATGCTTGGAAAATTATGTATATACCATGAACGTTTAATAAAAGGTCAAACATTGTTCAGCCATTGAATTTTTAATCAAATTTTAGTTTTAGGATTTTTATCAAATAATAGTTTATAAGCAAATAAACATATCAACGTATAATTTACTCACTTGGGAGAAAAAACGGCATAACCCAAAAATTTCAGTTTTACTGTAGAGTATATAGCCATGAACTTTGAAATTATGTAATATAACACAAACAAAAGTCTTAAGCACAACCGTGCTATATTCATATAATGATGAATTTAAAACTGAAAACCGTGAAGTTTCTATTATTCTAGCAACGGCTGTCATTCTAGTTGAAGATTATGCAGATAAATCAATAAGTGTCCTGTGTTATTGGATTCTGCATCGCAACTAAATTTCATCACCGAACGTTTGGCGAAACTTTTGCGTGCAACAAGATGTAAAGACAATGTGTCGATCAATGGTATAAATGACATTAGTACGCAAGTCAAACACAAAGCCAATGTTCTTGTCAAATCATGTTCGAGTGCTTATGCAAATCGTTTGGATATGTTAGTATTTCCTAGCATCACGTCGAATCAGCCTCCCAGATATATCGAAATTGAAGATTGGAAAATTCCTTCCGACATAGTACTAGCTGATCCATTATTCAACCAAACACATCGCATTGATATGTTTATCAGAGCTGAAATCTTCTTTGAATTAATTGGAACTGGTCAAATTAAGCTGGATGAGAATCTACCATCATTGAGGCAGACAAGTGTGTCTGGTAGGAGTGGTAAATTTACAAATAAATACAATTTTTGCAATTTAGTTGCAGAGCTTAACCACAATGGAGATACAGCATTACACAAATTACTTGAACGGTTTTGGACTGTCGAAAGTTATGATAAAAATAAATCAATATTTACCATGAAAGAGACTGAATGTGAAGCTCATTTCAGTCAAACCTACAAGCAACTGGACTCCGGAAGATTTGTCGTGAAGCTGCCGCTGATAGTAGATATTTCGTTACTCGGAGATTCGTACTGTGCCGCTAAGAATCGTTTTCTGGATCTCGAATGCAAATTGTCGAAGTATCCCGATCTTAAATGTCAATATAAAGACTTCATTCATGAGTATGTAGCGTTGGGCCACATGGAAGCCGTGCCTGCTGCGAGGTTATCAAAATTCAAGTATTTCATGCCACACCATTGCATTATTAAGCCGCAAAGTCGACAACGAAATTGCGCGCTGTTCTTATTTATAGTTTATCTTGTGGCGTGACAATCCATACGAGAGAATACAAGCTATGCGCCTTAACACCGTTACATACGGTACGGCCGCCGCACCGTTTCTCGTAACTCGTTGCCTGCATCAAATGGATCAAGATAAATCGTCGAGTCACCCTGTCTGTTCAAACGTAATTCTAAATGACTTCTACGTTGACGATAAGCACAGTGGAGGTGATACGGTCGAAGAAGATTTGAAAATACAGAAGGAAGTGTGGGGTCTATTATCCACAAATATATTCCCTGTGCTACGTGCGAGCGGACAGTTCCAAACCGGGAGGAAAATGGGGAATATAGATAAGAAAAACTCGTTGTTTATTTGGGATATATTATGGTATGTATATTGTATATTTCGGTTACCCTTCATATCTGTAAGCCGCCACAGAAGTATCTGTAATTTTACGCACTGGCTGTTTTGAATTACGCAAATGGGCATCAAACGATGAAGGTTTACTGAGGAATGTTCCGGAAACGCATCGTGAGAAGTTCATAAATATCGACGAAGACAAAGACTTTGGACGTTTCGTGGAAACCCGACGTAGATGAATCTTATCCGATATCGCCAGTTTGTTTGATCCACTAAGAATAATCAATCCAATTATTGTCCTGGCAAAAATATTTTTGCAACACCTGTGAAAAATGAAAATAGAGTGGGATGTGACTTTACCGGAGCATTACGTCACACAGTGGGCCAAATTTCCAAATCAATTATAACTGATCAATCACATCAATATTCCTCGTTTAGTTTTATCGCCAAATTATGATGTTGTTGAGGTACATGGATTTTCGGTTGCATCAATCACCGTCTATGGATGCTGCATCTACATTCGTTCAATCGTACAATCAGAAGTTTCGACTAGACAAGTTGCATTATCTAAAAACAAAATCGCATTCCGCCTTTGTTGAATCGCCAATTAGAATTGAATATTTCTTCAATGTTCAAATTTTTGAATGCTTTTGGTTTTCTCGCCTTTCTATATGGTAATGCAACCGTCAATCTCTCCTTACACAGTTTACCCCCTGTGCATTTTTCGTTCCTTAGTTTTAAATTCCGTGATATCTTTTTTAAGTTTAACGATAGTTTTCCACTACACTCATATTTACTAAGGATCTCCACTTAAATTAACGAAATGTATGATAGGTTATGCCTATTTTTAAATTTTTCCAGCCATTGATGCTGTAAACACGTAACATTTAGCAATTCGTTAATTTTTAGGGCTTTTGCAATGCAACATTGAACCTGAAATTGGCAAGTTTTTTGCTCGGGCCATTGTGAGCTATTGAAATATTTTTTCGTCCAACATTGCGTATAAGGTGCAGAATGACACCCTCTTTCTTTTTAAAGGGCCAAAGTTATCGACCGTAGATCTAATTTTATCTTTGTTAGCCAATATTCTTTGGACTTGCGTTTTGCTAATCCCAAATTTTTCGCTTAACTGCCGTTGAGATAATTTATCAGTGTCGGCACTTTCAATAATAGTTAATTTTTCTTCTTTCAGTCTCTTCTATTTGCTCATTCAAAATAAAAGGAAATATGCGGTCCATAGGACCATTCGGAGGTGGTCCCAATTACAGAGGCATTTTACTATGAGAAACCTTTTTTAGTACATTGAGAATTGTCCCATTTGGAATTGGTCCGAATGAAGGGTGGTCCGATTAGGAGGTTTGTATTACGAAAAAATAAAAATATTACCTTCAATCATGTTTAAAATTTGGTATGATTTAACGGGTAGCTTCCCATTTTTGCCAAACCAAAAATATTTGGCATCTACTTGGTTGGATAGAATGGCAGCTAGGCCTTGTCTTATAAACTTGTCCAAAGATTGGTACATATTTATTAAAATTTATTGATTTATTTGGCATCAATATTAAAAATTATACTTACCAATATTTTACTGGCGATGGTGTTATTTTTATTGTGCTGTTCCAGTTCTTCCAAATTCTTCCGGTGGAGTACAAGGAATTTTGATTGATGAAACTGAGTGGCTTGTTGATGGGTTGTAATTTTCATCCCTCGCTTTTAACTCTTGGCGAAGTAATTTTACTTCTCGTAAATCTTGTTTCATTAAACTATTGTTTTCGATAAGTGATTGCTGGTTTAAATCATTATTGGATGAGGATGGCGTCTCGCTGATTACTTCATTAGAAGCGGAAAGGCTGATATAATTTTCCTTTGTGTTGCGGATGGGTTTGTATGTATGTCCTGAATAGTTTTGTTCACAAATTTATACTGAACGGGCATCCTTGTGTCTGAATTCTGGATTGGTAAGCTTGTTTCTGAATACCGAATCGGTGCATTTGTTGATGGTGTTTTCTTGGTGATGCTGTGGTATTAGTACTCTGCATTTGCTTATAAACAAATTTTTTGGAATGCTGCATCAGTGTGCTTTTGTCGGAATACTGCGGTGGAGTTCTTATTTCAGAATACTGAATCAGTGTGCTTGTTTGTGGTACTACATTTTTTATTCGGAGAAATTTATGCCTGTAGTTGCAGTTATGGTTCGATACAAAATATTCGGATTCTAGATTAGCAGTTTTCAACAAAATCAGAATAATAACAAAACATGGCGGTACAAAATTTGTCGAAATAACAAAAAAATTAAATTGTGCAGCACGTTTCAATGAAAAAATCTCTTCAACAAAAATCAAAAAACCGATATGCGAATATGGTTTCTAGCATATCTGTTTCAAATGGACTCCCAAGTGCAACATTTTCGAAGCATGCAGCATTTGGGAGCGCATTCGTATTGCTTGCAGGAGATTTCAGGCAAACATTACATGTAATTCCTCGATCAATACCAGCGGACGAAATACATGCTTGCCTGAAATACTCTACTTTGTGGCGACATGTAAAGACAGTTGCAAAACGATCGATCAGCTGAAATATTCTCACATCAATTGCTGGTAATTGGGACCGGAAAGGTGCCGATTGATTTGACCCCAGGACGAATTTCATTGCCTTATAACTTCTGTAATTTAGTGACGTCAAAAGAATAATTGGCTGAAAAAGTTTTTCAGACCAATTATAAGAATCACGATTGGCTCAGTGAACGAGCTGTCTTGCCGCCAAGAACCAAGACGTCTACGAACTTAACAATGTTATTCAGTCTAAAATTCAAAGCGAGGCAGTCACAGACAAGTCGGTCAACACTGTTGTGGAAGCCGATAAAGCGTTAATTATCTATTCGAATTTCGAATTCACTGGATCTGCCAGCGATGCCACCTTACGTACTGCAATTGAAAATCGGCATGCCAATTTACATGTTGCGAAATATCAACCAGCCAAAACTTTGCAACGGCACGCGGCTTGCAGTAAAAAAATTAATAATCAACGTTATAGAAGCAACAATCTTGACATGGCCATTCAAAGATGAAGATGTTATCGTTTGCCGCATTCCTATGATTCCAACGGATATGCCATTTCAATTTAAGAGGTTCAATTTCCAATTCGATTGGCGTTTACCATCAACATAAACAAAGCCCAGGGCCAATCTTTAGAATTGTGCGGTTTAGAGATTGCTTCTCACTAGCACAATTGTACGTTGCGTGTTCTAGAGTCGGCAAACCAAACAATCTCTAAATCTGCACAGGCAATTCAATCTTCATTGAAACATGCTGCAACATTTCTCATACATATTGCGTGTTATTCATATCGCCGACCCCAGGGATCGACCAAATGATATTTTACAATGGGGCTTATACATTATACATCTCAGAAACTATATTCGAATGTCTATCTTTTGATTTTTGTTGATCGGATTTCGACGTTGAATTTTGTTCAACTGACGGTATGTAATATGCTGAAACGGGCCTGTTATTTATTTAATTTTACATAAAATCAAGATGTAAAGCCAATGTACGGTTTTTGCTTTAGTCATTTTGACTAATAAAAGCTGAATAAATGGGATCTTTTAAACAAAATTGAATATTGGATTTCACCTAAAAGAAGATTATTTGAAAAAACTTATTTCTGTAAATGGCATTTAGGCGAATAAATTACCATCACATACATAAAATATATACGTATACGGAAAATTTGGGATTTTATTTTGGGAAGTATTTCACAAGCATTGAATGTAACGTTTTTACGTAGATAGCTTTCGATCTTGCTGGTCTTTGCTGGCACTGTTTTTTAGCACCGTCACAAATATATTTCATTTCTCTATTCACTTCGTAATAATTTTTTTATCCATATAATATTATTTATACTTACCTTAAGAATTATAATAATAATTAATAGACATCACTTTATACAGCAAAACACATAATGAATAAATTACGCACAAAAAATAACAAAGGTGTTCGTGTGAAACGAAAAAAAAATATTAATAATAAACCAAAATATGTATGTACATAATATATTTCTGTGAGTTCTCATCCCTATACACATTAATTTAATTATCATGTTAACATTTTTTTGCTGGAAAAATTGTGGTGTCAGTTTTAATTCAATTTGCATTCACAAAATAGACTCGGAATCGTGCATACTGGGATATTATTTCAAATTATGTCAATTTTTAGGAAGGCTATTTTAGGTTGTATAATTTTGCAAAATGAAACAAATTCAAGATTCTAGAAGCTATTTTTAGTAATTCGAGTACATCAGTATTGCGAACTCCAATCACCTTGGCATGTTGAGAAGAATGATTTTTCATAATCTCATCAATTCAAGTCTCGAGTTGTCTCCAAATTTTAGCTTCAAACAATAAAAAAATACAACAAAATAGTTTATAGATTATAAAGTAAAAAAATCATTACAAAACAGAAAAAACAATCAGTTTCCAACTTTTGCGCGGCAGCGTGAAGTTTCTGACAAATTGACAAAAAACCTTACAAAGGCTAACAAGTGTAAGTTATTCGCTACAATAAAATTGTGTAGTGGCGATTTGATGGGAAATAACAAGCCTTTTTAGAGCTGTCTAAGTTTAGAGAAATATGCAATCATGTTGTTTAGACCCAATTTCATGTTTTGTAGAAGCCAACATATTTATGCGGTGGAGTTAACATAGATTTTTAAAAACGCTTGTCATTGACCATCGAATCGCCACTACAAAATTGTAAAGCAATATTTTTTTCAACATAAAGATATGGTCAATAAGGGAATAAGAGGCACCGCTAGCGGTGTGGACGGATAAATTAAGACTATTTAAAAGATACAAATAATCACGAGGGAAGCCGGAATTTTGGAGTACATATATCAAAATTGAAGTCACCTGATATAAACATTTCATCGTATCTACAAGAGAAATAACTAAACAAACTTTCTAAGTCTACAAGGGATTTTTTAAATTGGGCATACGACCTCTTACTAGTTTTTGGAGGGTTATAGACGGTACCGAATAAGATTTTACGACCATTAATGAAAACGTTGACAAATAAAAACTCTAAATCCGATACTAACAATTCCGAAATAGAAGAAGGTATGGTAACTAATCTAGTCTTAATGTGATTACCTACAAACATACATAAACCACCATAATTAAGGGGTGGTACCGTCCTATCTTTCCTAAATACATATATTAAAACCTTTTATGGCAAAAGCTGAATTAGGGATATTTGAATTTAGAAAGGTCTCAGAGAAACAAAGTATGTCCACTGAAGCGCCATTAAAAATGTGACGAATCTCGTAATATTTGGGACTAGACTTTGGACGTTTAAACTGACTAAATTTAATAACGACTTATCAACTAACATGGATTTCAGGACTAGATTGGGATAATTAAGCGACATAACCAAACTAAAAATCAAAATTTAGCGTACACACGACGTGGGTGTGATTTATACGCAATACATACAAATCAAATAAAGAAACGCTTCATCCAGCTTCAAAATAAACCTCAATCACTGGAAATCTAAAACGAAAAGACACAAAAAAAAACGATCCAAAGTAACAAATGCCAAGAAAAGGTAAACAAAGGAACAATACTTAAACGTAAGCCCCGTAATTTTTTATTTTCCGAAAAGAAAAAAAAACGCGACACTTCTGTCTAAGGCTATTTGATTTAATAATTTTGATTTGTCTTTACGTGTGAACAGTAACTACTGTATGCAATGTTTGAATCTAATCTCATCGAAACGACTCAGAGAGTAATGACTATATGGACTGTATGGGAACACTGTTTGACAGCTAGGTGGTACTTAAAAATAATAAAAAAAAAAGATGTATTCTAGTGAAAAATCATCCGATATTTGCATATAGTATTCACCTCGTTCCCCCGTTCTTCTGATATTATACATTTGATGTTTGTAAACCTATCAAAACAAAAAATTATGAAAATACGAATATATCCATACTGTCTGTGTATACTAATTTACAATCAATTATCGATAAATAAATTTCCAGTAGAGAGAGAAATAATCCTCTTTATTAATTACCGGAAATTGATAAAATCTAAAACAAATATGCCTGCATCTGTTGTTTGTTGTGGAAAATTAAATTTTTAATCCTTGGTGAAATCAATTCTAAAGCTTGTTTTCTTCGTTACTTAATATATTAAAAAACAATCATGACGTTATTGTCATGAATGAATAAATTTATTGACATTTGAATGCCAATAAATTTTTTCTCAAGCTGTTCATTGTAGTGATTCAATGTTCTACAAAGTTTTCACCCTTTTTTATTATAAAGATTCGATTTCTTTTTTCCTTAATTAATATTCCTTAGGTTTTACGAATAAAAAGGATGATTAACTTTTTTAAAAGTAAAACCAATCTTTTTTTTTCGACACTGTTTAAAATATTGAAATTAACCGTAAGCGCAAAAGCTTCGCGTACACGTTTGACTAAAAAAGTAAAACATGTTCTACAAAGAATCGGTCGCACAACTTATAAATATTTAAATATTGTTTCAAGCTGCTCTTTTGCTAAGAAATATGTTTTGTAGTTATTAGCATGTTATATTTAGCAATCCCGATATTGAATTTTTAATTAATTTTTTGAAAAAATGTTGCAACCAATAACCACTTTTAAACCTTTTCAAATAAAATTATAAGAGAAAACATTTTGTTTTATTAAAGCAGACATACATCTATATATCTTGTTTATTCCCTATTGTGCTGAAGTTAAATTGACTTGTGCAAAATGCTAGTGTCAAATTTTATTTTATCCTCACGTGCTTTAACCTGGTGGCTGGAAAAAGTAATAAATATTATAATGCATTCTTATTTGCATTATTTCGGCATACAAATATTTAAACAAAAAATATCATAAAACGTTATGATTGGTTGGTTATCTTGTTTGTGTAAGCTTGTTACAGTTATTGATGCACATACTGACGATTTTATAGGAAATAGTTTAAACTGGACAAAGCAGACAACGATTTTTGGGTTTGTTTCTGGGGTTCCAAATGATTTTTTAAAGCAGGGGCCCTATTCTCGAATTCCACATCCATTTTCCACATGTGGAAATCTGTCAAAATTCACAAAAACCTTCGGACATTTTATTTCATGTATTCTTGAATTTCCTAATAATGAAATTTTTTCGGTACTAAGGGAATATTTCCGAATGGGTATAAGCATGTGGAAAAAATTTCACATATACGAAAAATCAAAATGTCAAAATTTATATTCATACTTTATTATGATGTAAAAAAATAAAAATGTTAAAAAAAACATAATTTAAATAATTTTTCCAATTTAAATTAAGCGGAAAAATATTTTTTATCTATATAGAGCTACATCAATTTTTATTTTTTATTAATCAGTAATCTTGTGTTTTTTTTTTTGTGAATGTGTTATTGAGGTTATGTTTAGTGTCAATAAATGATTAGTTTCTGTTTATACCAAAAATTTACATATTTTGTCATAATAACTGTTTTAATGACATGATTATGAGTTTGTTCGGTTATTAAATAATAATTTAATAACCAACAAACTCATAATTCCGAGTATTTGTATTGCTACTGCAGCTGAGATGAAAGAAAAATCTTGCAAATCATATACATACATACAAACCTTGCCGTTGTGGCTAATAAAGCAATTTTTAATTTTTTTTTTTTCAATTTTGACAATTCCAACATAAACAAATTGTCAAATTAAATTCCCGACACTACGAAGTTAGATACAATTAATGGGTGGTGAATAAAAAAATCCGAATGATTCGAGAATAGGGTATTAGGTTACATGTGGAATATACATAGGGAAAAATACCAAGGGAATTACCAAGGAATATTGACAGATGTCCACATGTGGAAAATGGATGTGGAATTCGAGAATAGGCCCCCAGGGGGCCCTATTTTCGAATTCCACATCCATTTTCCACATGTGGACATCTGTCAAAATTCATAAAAATATCTGGAATAATGACATTTTTTTGGTACTAAGGGAATATTTCCGAATGGGTATAAGCAGGTGAAAAAAATTCCCCATATAGGATATTTGGTTGCATGTGTAATATACATACATTGATGAATTTTGACAGATGTCCACATGTGGAAAATGGATGTGGAATTCGAGAATAGGCCCCCAGATGATTATTTTTCTATTTTCCCTATCGTCTTTTTTCTTATATTGCGTATCCTCTTTTTTCGAGTTAGTTTTGCAATTGAGGATCATCATTTTGTTGATAAGGACGAAATCAACAAAAATTGTCTGGACAAACTCATTTCAGTTTGATCAACGCGATTCAGAAGCGATGTCTAGAACATGATCTAGAAGAAACTTTAAGCATAGACAAGCAAATTATTCCATTTAAAGGTTACCTCAGGTTTAAACAATACGTCAAAGGAAAGCCGTGTCTATGGGGTATTAAAGTGTTTATGCTTTGCAGCAAAAGTGGCCTCCCTTATGATTTTATAGTGTATCAAGGGTCAAATACTAAACACATGAAAACAAAACAAGTTTGAATTCGGCGTAACCGTCGTTTTGCATTTAGTCAAACCAATCACAAATCCGGGGCACAGCTTGTAATTCAATAATTATTTCAGTAGTTATCAACTATTTGAAATGTTAAAACACTTACAAATAAGCGACACAGGCATAATTTGAATCAACAAGTTTGCAAATCCGCCACATTTGGCCGATAAGGAATTAAAATTGAAAGGTCGCGGCACATCGGATGAGGTGTCCAGCTTAAATGGGAAAATTTGCGTTGTAAAATGGAAAGATAACAAAACAGTTTATCTTGTCTCAAACAATATTGGAATCGGCGAGGAAAGGATTCTAGATAGATGGTATAAAGCAAAAAACAAGTATGTTCAAATTAAGCAGCCAGAAATTGTTTACCATTACAACAACGGATGGCGTAGATCTCCTGGCTCAATTGATTTCCTACTATAGGATTTTTATTGAAATAAGAAATGGCCTCTCAGAGTGGTGACACATTTTATCTACTACGCTATTGCTGCTTCGTGGATCGAGTATAAAAATGACCAAAATAAATATCATCAAAAAGATATTATGGACCTGTACGAGTTTAGGTTACATTTAGCCAATGCGTTGATTTCAGCAGATCAAACTAAAAAGCGCGGAAGACCACCAAATAATCCGGATGTAATTCAGCAGAACCCTCGTCTGCTAGAAAGAAAAAAATATTAATCTCGGCCAATCGATGATAACCGATACGATGCGGTTAATCATTGGTCCGTTCATGACCAAGGTAGCACTAAATCGCGATGCAAATTTCTTCAGTGTAATGGACGATTAAGGATTTTGTGTGAAAAATGCAAAATACATCTGTGCTTGAACACAACTAATAAATGCTTCTACAAATATCACAAATCCACAATCAAGCAGACTGTATATATTACCAAAAACTGTGGTTTAGTTACGTTTTATTTACATACATTTAATCTTTGAATTTACTTTTGAAAGAAATATTTTTAAGTTATTTTTAATGAATTTTGTGATTTTCAATTATAATAATCTTTTATTTCAACAAAAATAAAAATGTGATGTTTCTTTTATTAAATTATTTTATTTTTACCTTTTGTTAGATTTGGATCCAAACGATGACAATTTTGAAAGTGATACGGTGGCCCTTTGAAATAAATTATTCGGGTCCGGCGTATAATTTTGTACAATTTAACATAAATTGAACCAAAAAATGACTTAAAATGAATTTTGGGACCATTGGATTAAAATTTTGACTGAACAATAAATACTTTATGGAAAAATTTTAATTGAAAAACATTAATTTTGGTAAACATTTTTGTGCAGATTTATTATATTTTATGCACATAAAATTTTTTTTCTGAACATAATTTTATGCACAATTTATTTTTTAACACTAACAAAAATAGTCTTTAGAATTGAAATAAAAAATTTTAATTTAAAAGATTACCTAAATATATAATATTATATTGCAAAATTTGAGTAATTTTGATAACCGAATTTAGAATGCTTTTAATTTTTTATTTTTTTTCTGTTTCTATACAACTGAACTTACATATGTACCCAAATGATACCAAAAATTATTAATATTCGAAACATAATAAATAACATGTATATCAACTTTTGAAGTATCATGTACTATCTATAGTTTTAGTATAGTATTGCTAAGAAAAAGTAACAAACGCCAAAAATCGACAAATGCGTTAGTGGCATATTTGGAAACTGCAAAGAAATACATACTTATTTTCAGATTTTTTAAAAAGCCAAATATCCTTTATTAAATGCCATAAAATCACGTTATTTAATAGTCCAGTTTTATATTGAGACATGGCAAATAAAAATGGGAATGTGCCTTTTTTTCTTAGCACGGCACTATAAGTATAACACCATAATTTCCGTTCATTTATAAATAAGCGAGAAAATCCTCCTACAGTGATCCAATCTCTAAAAGTTTTCGCTAAAAATTTTCAAGCTCCTTTAGTTTTTGAAAATATCATTCGCACTTTACAACAAAAATATAAATGTATTCCAGTGAAAACTCATCCAATATTTACATAATATTCAACTCGTCCCCACATTCTTCGATTATTATATTTGATATTTGTAAAGCTATCAAAACAAAAATTATGGAAATACGAGTATATCCATACTGCCTGTGTACACTTATGTATTTACAATCAATAATCGATAAATAAATTTCCAGTAGAGAGAGAAATAATCCTCTTTATTAATTAATATTTCATTTATGGAAATTGATAAAATAAAAAACAAATATGCCTGAATCTGTTGTTTGTACTAGGAAATTAAATGTTTAATCCGTGCTGCAATCAATTCTAAAGCTTGTTTTCTTCTTTATTTAATTTATTAAAGAGAAAAACAATCATGACATTATAGTCATGCATGAATGAATAAATTTATTGACCTTTGAATGCCAATAAATTGTTTCTCGAGCTGTTTATTGTGTTGATCAATATTCTACAAAGCGTTCACCCTATTCTTTGATAAAACTCTGATTTCGTTTCTGGTTTCTTCAGTAAAAAAAAACCTTTCTTATTAGAAATGTTAAAATTTGCCTATACATATAGTTTATTTTTTTCTATGTTACAGAGGGTGGAATAAGTCAAATCAAAACTAAAGGTACTTTCTTCAACATATAATATTACTTTTAATTTAAGAAAAATAATAATAATAATTTGCTAAGGAAATAAAAATTTGCGTCTTGAAATGTATGCAAGTGAAAATAAGCTAGTATATAAAAACTCAGATTGAGCCGCAAGCATAGCGAAACTTCTAGATTGTAAATATGTATACAGGTTTAAATCGTCCATTAGTCAGCATTATTTCACAAACATGAGTTCTCAGCGCGAATTAATGTTGAAATTAGGTATTTCACAGAGGTACACGGAAAAAAATAATTTCATTAAAATCATTAAGAGGCTTTTCTAAATATGTTTTATGTAATTCATAAAAAATTTATTTGAATTAAATTAAAAGTTAAATAACTTTTGCATTGTGATAATCAATAAGGTTCTAAATAAAAAAAATTATTATATTCACGAACTGTTTATTGTTTTTAATGAAACTAATTATTATGTGATGGTTAATATCGTTAAATGAAATGCTTTGCAATTCATGAAAGATATTTTACAAAATTTTGATAAAAATCACAAAGTTTAATTTAAAATAATCTGTAGCAAAAAAAATGTAAAACTTTAATAATTTAATATATTTAGTCGGCTATATTTTTAAATTATTTAAGTTAAACTCAATCCTAGAGGGTTCTTCCCGGGAATTTGTAACGAGTAGTTCGTTACTTCAAAACTTGTTTGCAGTAATATACAATAGGGGTCTTTGGGATTGATTGTTGTAGTGTGATCAACGCGCAATAATTTATTTTTTTTTTGTATATCATTAGAACGGATGGTGATGGGTAGATGGCGTTAATTAATAACTTCCCGGATTGATCACTGCAGGTTGTTGGGGTGTAAGTCGGTGTAGGGAGATATATGACGAGATGACAGCAAGCTGAAGAAAACTGAAAAAAAATAAAAAAAAGGGAAAATCGGTCACTTTTTGGCGAGGCTTTCAACAAGACAGATATCGTACACATAAAATAAGAAAAAAACAAATAAAAAACACAAAAGTACATAATTGGTAAGACTACAAATCGATCATCAAACTAAACACAAATTGGAAACCAAATTTATATAACAAGTGGAATAACCTCAAATTAACGAACGTGGATTAAAGCTAAAAACAAAACAGAAAGAAAACCCACCCGATACGGAGAAATATTAGCGGTACGCTAATTAACATAACGGTGTGGGAAAGAAATTATCGGTAAACGGAACAATCCAACAAATATTTATCAAACAAATAAGGCGTTTGAGTTTATCGAGGTTATCCATTCCGGATTGGTTAAAATTGAGTTGGTATCTGCAGTGCAACAGGCGCTCTATAAGCATGCAAGCTTAAAACATGTAAATTGATGTCGCACGTCAGCCATATTTATACAGCCCACTAACGCTGGAGACATTTTTTTTTGTATTAAGTATCATTTTTTTTGTATGTATAAAACACATTTATATTAGTTACAATTATTGTTAGTTTTAGTTTAAGTAATTATAATTTCATTTTCCAAAATATGGTTTTGAGTAAATGTTAATTTTTTTTTATATTTAGCGGAAGGAAACATTTCGCATTATTTTTTTTATTTCAGTTTTTTTTTTATCATAGTACTAATCTTAGTGCGCCATACGGCGATCTTTTTATTATCTTTTCATTGCAGATTTTTCTTCGGTGTTAACCGGTGAGCTCAGCGGGTGCGCCAGGGAGAAAAACTTTTCTATTTTTTTTGTTTGTGTATCACTAGATAGTGCTGTGATAATTAAACGGTCTGTTGTTGAATAATATGTTTCATTCGTGCTGGAAAAAAAGGAAATTATCAACTATTCAATTTAATCTTTTCATTTGTTTATTAATTGGTTTACTTATTTTGTATAATTTTAAGTACTAGTTTTACTTTAAAAACCAATAATTAATGT
The DNA here is from genome assembly GCA_963556165.1 of Tipula helvola. Lineage (NCBI taxonomy): Eukaryota > Metazoa > Arthropoda > Insecta > Diptera > Tipulidae > Tipula > Tipula helvola. The sequence continues at coordinate 254,045,980 of OY744483.1, read as the reverse complement.
AATGTTAACACAATAATAATGCTTATTTAAAGTTATGTTCAAATTTATATATAATTGTGGTGTTATTCATTTATAAAATGTACCTAGGCTAAGCCTATTATCAGGAGATGATCACGTAATGTAGTGAGTGTGTCGGTGTTGTGTGTGTGATGTTTTTTTTTCGGTTAATTTTTTTTTGTGAGGCAACGCAGCTTTGCAAGCATCCGGATGGGCCTCTCTAATAACCCACCCACCTCGATTGAGCTCTAGCTGGTCATAGCTGCAAGAGGGGACTCCGGATGAATTCTGTGTACGATATGCTGAAGGGAGTTACAAAGTTGGATTTTAATCGGCTTTGGTGGTGAAGCCGCCGAACACTCGCAGGCTTATTAGTAGGTGAATAATATTTCACATTCCGTAACGCGTCGTGGACTTTTAGTTCAAGTGCCTTTAATCATCCCTTCAGTATTTCGTAACAAATTCTCGGGCGGGAATTTCCAGGAAATTTTCTAATTTTTTGTTTTCCGTTTCCCGGGAAAAAAACTAAAAATTCCCGAGATTTTTTACACATTTTTATTGATGGACACCAACATAGAACCACCTATTTTTTAGTTTTTTTCGGTATTTCCCCCCAGCTGTCATCAACATCTATACTTTTATTGTTTCGATATATTCAGCGAATTGAACGTACAGGTAGTTTTTTCGGTTTTAACTATGATGACGGGTTTGACTACCGAGATGTGAATGTAACGATATTAATGGTGAATTGTAAATGGTAAGAAATATTGTAAAATTTTTTAAAATGTCACCGAAAAGAAATTCACTTCTTCAAGTGTATGTGAAGCAAAATTACGGAATGGAATTAATTTGCTTTTGGATTGTTAATTTGTTAGACCAGATGGAATAACATAATTTGTGATGATGATTGAAAGATTTTTAAAATTTGTTGACTCAGTTCGAGAGGCATTAAATGATTTGGGATCCCTAATATTACTGAATGACAATTATATCCCAATATTGTAGAATATTTTTAATGCGCTTCAGCCATTTAAATTAGCTGTGGAAGCTTTGGGAAGATGTGAGGCAAATTTGGTTACAGGTGATGTGATTTTAAAGTTTTTTGTTTGTATTTTACGTCGCATCAAAGAACGAAGAAACCAAGATATTGGGCGCTTTCAGGTCTCACAACATGTTGGCTTTGAAAATTTACTGATAGAAAAAATGACATTCGATCTATCACATTGCCATGAAATTTTGAATAAATCAGTTGCATTCAGAAAACAACATGTTCATTTTGCTCAACATGTTGGCAACAGTTGGCGGGCCTGAAAGCACCCATTGTATCTTTAGTGAAATATATGCAGACACTCGGCATACAACCAACTGCTACGGCAGACTTGCCGTCATCATCAAATTCGTCAATAATCCGGCATGGCACCCAGATTTTTAGTAGGTTATTCAACAAAGAAGAGTTTGGAATAGGACTAGAGGGTGAGGATACATTCAGGGAAGATGACGAATCAAAACACTCTCTGTTAGTTCCAGATATTAACAAAATATTGGCTGGCGCAATAACCGCAGCCTTTAGAACACAAAAATTTAACGTCGTCAAACAATCAGAGAACAAATATACAAAAAGGATTCAAATATACGAAAATACGGGAAACATTACAACAAATCTGCAGAAGTTGCTGGATTCTGTAATAACCATCCAACCTACTTCAATTGAAAGTGAAAGGGTATTTTCGGCCCCGTATAATTTTTGCTCAAAGAAGAGAACATCGTTGAGCGATATTTCCATTGACTGCCTATGTTTTTCTAAACAAATAATACGTTTTAGATCACATAATAAAATTAAGTTTAAGATGAAATAGTTTTATATACATTTTATGTTGAGTTGATATGTGTATAATACACAGTGTATTCGTAATTTATGATTTTATTTAATTTTTATATTTTGAAATAAATTTAATGTTTTTCAAATTCAATACCTATAATTTCTTTTTTTTAATATTTTGGGAATCCCAGGAAACCCGGGAAAATTGGCTTCAAATTTCCCGTTTCCCGGGAACAAAACAAATCCAGGAAAAAGCACCATCTAAATCCTGGTAATTTCTTTAGGATGGCAAATGTAATATTATTTGCACATTTAAATTCAAAATATGATACTTAAACCAACCCACTTCAATCCAGTAAATTGGGAAAGTAATCAATTTTACTAGCCGCATGTAATCATTTTCACCCCATTAACAGCCTTTCATCTATTACCGAGATATAAATAAAATTTTGAAACAACAAACAAAATTTTCAGCTTTACATATTTTTGTAAATAAATAGCTTGATGAACCGAGAAAATCGCTCTACATTTTCAGGTAGGATGAGAAAAGAAAACCACCATTTTTCACTATACTTATGCAATCGCAATCAAACAATAAATTTTTTCTGTATATAGAAATATGTTAACAAAATTGTTACAAAATTTTGTAAGTTTTACCGTTATCTGTGCAGCGAGCACAGTTTTGTTTTTCGCCTTTTTATTATAAATGACGTGTTCTTTAAGAGAAGAAGTGTTTCCTATTTTCGAAAAATAGTGTTATAAGTTTATTAAATATTTTACAAATAAATTGTATTGTCTTTAAAATACGTCTAAACAATTAAACATGTAAGTATAAAATCAAAATATTAATAGTTTACATTTTGTTTTACATATTATATAGTTTTAACGTGCATCTACTTTTTTATCATCCATATGACCGATTTCAGTAATACTTACATACCTAAAATATACGTAACAAAGGGTAGGCTTTGACTTTCACGTCGCTTGGATGTGTTTCTCTGCAAAATTAATTTCTATAATTTTTTTTTATTTTCTAAATTTTAATTTACCAGCAAATGTTTAAACCAGGAGAAATTATCTTGTATAAATAATATTCCAGCACAAGTAATTTGGATGCTCGTATCTAAAAATTTTATTTAGATTATTCGGGCTATGAAAGTTCATCCGATTGTGTAAATGAGAAGTCTTCCAAAGTCTATTATTCACGTCGATTATACAACTCGCCGGATTTATTGCGGCGGTAGTGCATTCGATCCGTATTCGATCCGCATTTAAAATTATTCCTATTATTGAAACCGACGGAAAACTGCGTTATCGATTCGCAGTAAATCTGCAATTTCAACAGCTATCAAAATATTAACATTAAAATTTAGTGTTTTTTCGAATTTAAATTGTTTTCAATTCAATAAATATCATAATTAATTTAAAGTGAGACTTTTAATTAATTATAGACACAATAAATTTTTTTTTATATTCGAACGAAGAAGAAGAATCATCGAATAGAAAAGAGTCCAGAAAAGCAGTTCGTAATTTGTGCCAAAACATATTCCAATTATTCCAACACACAGTGAGTGGAATGGAAATGATTCTGGATTTGTGATTTAGATTAAAACGTTAATTTATTTTTTAGATTTATTAAAAACTTTAGGCTAAATAAAGCTGCGTTCAAATATGTGTTAGCAGAATGAAAAACCAAATTACCATTAGTGGTAAAGTCATCGTCTCTCACGCCAGAATTTAAGCTTGCGGCAACATTACGATTTTTAGCTGAAGGCGGCTACCAGAATGGTGTTGGCCAGGATTTTTTTGTAGGGATGGCACAACCAACGGTTTCTGTGGTGTTAAATGAAGTTCTGGGAATTTTAGAAGAGATTTTATGTCCAAAATGGATAAATCTTCAAATGACCGAGGCCGAGAAAACGGAAGCTAGAAACTACTTTTTCGCAAAATCAAAAATTCCTGGTATTGTTATGTGTATAGATGGGACCCACATAAAAATTGCAAAGCCATCAGGAGATAATGCCCATCTTTTTTATAATCGGAAAGGATTTTTTAGTCTGAATACGATGATAGTAAGAATGAACGTTGATTGTTTCTTATTTTATAAATAAATATTTTTTTTTTGAAGATTTGTGACCACAAACAAAGAATAAGATGTGTAGATGCTACGTATCCAGGGGCGAGTCACGACTCTTTCATTTGGGGAAACAGCGACTCTTCAAATTATTTTAGATCATTATACAGCAATGGAGATAGAAGCCAAAGATTACTTGGTAAGATTACACTCTTACGTTATAAATTAATTTTTTGATCCAATGGTATGATTTATTCTTAAAAGGCGATGCTGGTTATCCCCTGTCGCCCTGGCTTATTACGCCTTTTAGAAGTGCTGGAGTTAACACGCAAAAAGCACATTCAACAAGAACCATAGTTCCGGCCGCAACATAATCGAGCGCACAATAGGCGTATGGAAGAATTGGTGTAGATGTCTGCTTGGAGTGGCCCGCCACTTGCACTATTCTCCAGAAAAAACCGTTAAAATCATTAATGTCGCAGCAGCACTACACAACGTCCGAATTCACTTTAATGTGCCAGAACATGAAGACCCACCACTCCAAGAGGAGAATGAAATAGACGATACCGTGGATGAAACGAATTCCCTAGAAGATCAAAATTATTCTTCAGAAGCAAATGAGTTCAGGAACCAAGTTTTGTTAAACTTTTAATAATTAAAATAAACAATTACTTTTTTTTTGTTGAAATTCAATTGATTTATTTTTGTTAACTAAACAAGAGCCTTCTTGGATACTTCAGAAAATATTTAGCCTTCTTGGCTATTATCACAATTTTTTTCTTAAAATTATTGAACAAGTGTATACAGCCTAATATAGTATATAACAACTACTAATATAGTAGGTACAATAAGAATTAAACAGTCTTCTTGGTTAATCACATAATATAAGCCTCCTTGGCCATTAACAACTATAATCTACATTTATAAATTTAATTCTGTTTTGTTTAATTCAATTTCGAGAAGTTGCATTTTCATTTTATTTTTTTCTAGAGCAATACGTTCCATTTTTTCGTTGTGTCTTATATCTTCTGCCAGTCGCTGTTGCAAAATTTCATTGCTTGTTTTTTGACGATCAGCAAGTCTATCGATTGCTCTATATATTTTTTTTTGATTAGATATCATTTCTGCAGATCGCTCATTTTGCGTTTTAATAAATTACTCAATATTATCGTATAATTTTTGTTGGATATTAATTTGTTTTTCCAACAGCTTTAAAGATTTTGGCCCTTTGGGCCGTGGAACTTCTGCTTGATTTGGATTTTCATTTGGGAGAGGTAATTCGAGATTGTCTTCGGATAATTCGGACAACGGTAATTCTAAAGAAGCACTCAAATGTTCCAAATTCGGTATCGATGTGTTCGAGTTTCCACTGCTGGTGTCGTTGTAGGTTCGCTTACGTGGAACTCCAAACTTCTGCGTATTAGCCACTCCATCGACACTATCCCTCAAACAAACTAGCTGGATAACCTCTTCCTCTAAAGACGTGAACACAAATTGTGTGATTTTACCGCCACCAGTACCGGTAAGCTCACGTTTGTTATGCGCCAATTTTTTTCTTAGTGATGATTTATGATCACTCCATATCTAAGTTTATAACATGAATATTAGCATTTAACCGAACCTAACAAAATCATTTAACCAACTTTTTCCACTCGGCAGTTTCTTTTATGGGAGGCCCTAACGTATTTAATTCATCTCTCAGGTTTTGCCAAAATTCTTGAACTTCTTCAGGACCTGATTTTGTCAAATTCCTAGCTATGTCTGGGTTCTGCTTTATCACTCCCACCATTTTCGAAAATTGAGCACGGTTTGTTGTACGTTTCCTAATCAAAATATTTTTATTTTTGTAATTATAAACAAAATCATTCTGTAATTTAATTATAATAAATTTTTCTGTAATTCACAACTTACGTTTTGTTAGTGTTATTTTCCATTATAAAATAAAACGTCTGCCACTACACAGTTTGAAATCCGCATTAAATTTGATGCGTATTTACAATGACAGTTTTGCTATGGAGTGTGATTCACCTGCGAATTCAGTAATACCAATTTTTCACACTGCATTACCGTCATTCGTTCACTTTTCATTCGACGTATTCAATAATACGTCAAACACAAATCCGAATAAAATTCCCTCCGCGGTCAATCCGGCGAGTTGTATAATCGGGGTGATTATCTTCTGGCGATATTGGCGGTCTGCAGATCAGTGAAGGATCGAGTAAGCCGATTTTTTTTGGTGATTTGGCGTCTATTGGAAGGGGCTCCATAACCTTCCAGTAAGCCAAATGTACGTACTGCCTCCTCGTGGCAACCACCGGTAACTGTACCCATTAGGCTAAATATAGACTTTTGTGACAGGCTAAAGTACGGCGCTAAAGGAGAAAACTTTGACAAAAATCCCTAATCTAAGGTGGAACAGCATATGCCGATGGATGAATGGCTGATAGGTTAATCAGTCTATATATGCGGACTCTGGATACCAGGCACCCTCCAGTTTTATTTAGCCTCTCTGTAGTAAACCTGGGTGACCTACAGGCGACTTTTTTATTCCCAAATCAAAACGGTAGACGAGGCATGGGAAGGAATACACGGGAGTGGGTCTGTCCTCTCAAAGTCCTTGAGTCCCAATGCTACCGCTTTTCTAGCAGAAGTAAATGTTATTACATCTAGGAGGGAGAGCAATGAGCCCAGATAGTATGTAACGCGTGTAGAAGTAATTCCAACAGTAAACATCTAGGAGGGAGAGCAATGAGCCCAGATAGTATGTCCCAGCAACTCGCAAGAGTAAAATCAAAATGGTAGACGAGGCACGGATAGGAATATACGGGAGTGGGTCTGCCCTCTCGAAGTCCTTGAGTCCCAATGCTACCGCTCTTCTAGCAGAAGTAAATGTTATTACATCTAGGAGGGAGAGCAATGAGCCCAGATAGTATGTAACGCGTGTAGAAGTATTTCCTACAGTAGCCATCTAGGAGGGAGAGCAATGAGCCCAGATAGTATGTATCACGTACCGTTAGGTAGTATTATCAGGTTCATTAAGAGCCTGAATATTGACTGGACGGATAATTAAATAGGGCTTATGCACAAAAGATCTTTTAGGTCGCAGTGCGGGGTGGCTTGAGCCCCCACATGGCCCTCAAATAATAATAATAATAATTATTAATTTACAAAATCGTTGTATATTTTTGAAATTCATAGGAATGAATTGAATTATAGTTATATTAAAGAAATAAAATTGTGTTTTATTTAAAAATCAAAATAATGTATAATTTAAAATATTTTTTTTAATTTTCACAATATAAGCAAAACCTTCTCGAAACCACAACAAAATTAGAATTGTAAAAGAATTCAAAAATAAAATGCCATTTTAATTTTTAACAACTAGCTATAAATTTGTTTTATTTTAAAAATAAACGTTTTCAATCACCAAGTGATCATCTTCAGATTATTTTTGCAACAAGTGTTCTGAAAATTTAAAAAGCATATATTTAATTATGGAAACCACGGTGGCTGAAGTGTAATAATTAATATATAATATATATAATGTATAACATAATATAATATATATATATATTATTATATACATATCTATAATATATCTATACTAAAACTAGCTTATAAATTTGTAAGTGGGTATCTATATGTAATTATAGATACCTGAATTATTACTCACCGAAGATTGATATGGTTGCACTTAATTAATTCACAGTTTCACACAACACACACTAAATATAATTTTTGATTTAATAAGACACAGATATATTTTTGTAATGGTACTATTTATTACTATGGACCATATAATTAACTTCTTCTTAACTTCGTATAACTAAAACTATTGTACAAATAGAATAATGAGACTATATCACAAACTATATAAGACTATCTTATAACTACTTCTCTTACTTGTAAGAATTTCCATTATATATCTGGAAAAACTTACAAGCTAAGCGGAAACGTATCATCGCGGAACATAACATTTTTAACGCGGAAATACAATTTTAAAGAATCGCGGAAATTATGGAAAAATGTTATGTTGATGAATATGCTTGTTTTACGATTTTACAACTTTAAATGGCCTTGACAAATATTTACAATTATGCGCTTATTGTTTGTAATTTAATATTATGCAAACGCGAATTACTAATTATAAATTCACCTTCAAAGTTGTATGACCGTGAAAATTAGCTTATTATAAATTAAATTTAATGAATGAGTGTTTCACAACAATATATATAATATATAATATAATATATTAATAATTAATATATAATTTATACGTATAGCAAATATTAGTATTCTGCTTTACTGATATTTACTATTGCACCTGGTGTGCCGGACCCAATGTATCTTCTGAATAGCACTAAGGAGTCACAATGATAAACATCGAGATATTTGTTAGTTAACAGTGTACTTTGTTGTGACTTTCACCATTAGTATCTATGCATATCATGTACGTTCGGATTAATATCAGAAAATCTTTTAATTCGTAACACTAAAAATTTAATGAAATTCACGAAATAGTTTAATGAATTTAATTGCTTTTTTATATCGTTCACTAAATATTTAATAATTATAAATAATCAATTGCTTCTTGAATATTAAAAAAATTTGATGATTTTCATAATAAATACATGACGTCATTAATCTTTAGTAATATATTTTGTTAAATTCATTGAATAATTTCATGATATTCAAAATTGTAAAAAATTACTAAAGCGGGTTTCTGTTAATCATTATTAGACTGACTGGAGCATGTTTTAGTGATTATTAAATAGTTTTTTGCTGAGTTACAGAACGTTTTTTTTCTCCGTGACTCAAAATGAACTAGAGGAGTTTTCGGAAAATATAATTTCTAAATTTATTGATGGGTCTCCAATGGGAGGTGAAACTAGTCGATTTGAAAAGAAACCACAAGAACGCCCAGAAAATAAAATTTATGATATACACTGCGCCAATTAAAAAACGGAACAAAATTTTCTTCGAAAAAATACCCAGATTTCAACGCTTCAAAACTTCAATAACTCGATAAGAAGTGGTCGCACAGAAATTTTCCTAGTATCATTTTGCAAGATTTCTAAATTTTCTATAAAATGGCCGATTTGAAGTTTTGAATGAAATATCGAAGTTCGTTTACAGTTTCAAATAGCAGCAAAATATTTTTTTTTAGACATCTTTTGTTTTACTCAAAACAGTCATAAAAACACAAAATAAAATAAAACGGTTTCCAGTATCGAAAAGAAACCAAACTTCCTTCAACTAGAAACAAAATTTTTTTTTTGGAAGGTGTTATTTCACCAAGATACAAACAAGCGTTCATATCTGGGTATTTTTTCGAAGAAAATTTCTGTTCCGTTTTTTAATTGGCGCAGTGTATATCCAGTAGAGTTGGGCCGTGTAAATAAAAATGGTATGCCAAGAACACAAATAATTAAATTTGTCGCTTATTATTTACAAAATCGATTTATTATTAGCTGTTTGTGTCCTGAAGATTTGTATTTAATGAATGGTGAAATTGATTCATCTGGTTCTGTTATATCAAAGCCAAATGAGTATTTACCAAGGAAAAGTTACCAAGGAATTTTACGGATTTTTGTCGCAAAGTTGTAACACAATCCCCCAAAAGGGATTGTGTTATCAGAACATAGAAATAGCGGTCTGGTTGCGGTATGGTTCTGGCTACACTCGTCACTAGGCGGGGGGTTTACCAGACATATTTATATGCTAGAAAACTGCATAGAGATAAAACGAACGGGTCAAGAAAAATTATCCTACCTTTGCCACCAGCCACAGTGGTAGATAATCATAAAGTGTGTGTTCCTACCAAGGCCGACGATGTCACTCCGCGGACCTCCACCCTGTCTGCAGGAAGGGCCCCCTTATTCGTCGGGCCGCCTACTGGGATGCCGTTTCCCGGTCGCGGCGGTCACCGACGCCATAATAAGAAGGAAGGACACCCTTCCTCCAGACCTGGTCGAAACCCCCTAGAGTGACACCCCCGACCCCGGAGTTAAAACACCTCCGATACAAGAAACGTCGCGCACTAACCCAACATGGGACGCTCCCATCCCCCACGCGATCACAACGAAAAGAATTACACGCACATCCCACTATTCATCAATCAATTGAAAAGAAATGAAAACACTGAATTTTAACCGAAACTGTAATTAATCTAATTGAAATTATAAAACCCACATTCAGAGAAAGAAAATATGAAATTGATGCAAAACCCGTTAATGATCGAGAAAGAAACAACGTGGCAAAAGAAACTGTGAATCGATTTTGGGGGTCGCATGCAGTACGCCACCCGAAACCTGAAACCCGCAAAATTTATGAAATTTAAATAAAAAAAATATAATAATAAAACACAAACCTAACAGTCAATTTTGGATTACAAAACTAAATTAGAAAAGAAAAAAAAATCTACGCAGTGACTTAGGGTTCTTTTTTATTTTTCCCTTCGACACCTTACCTGATACTCAACAAAAAAAAAATTGTAGGTCCGTCCGACCACCAAAACAGCGCCGACGCAGGATCCCTCGCACGAACCCCACTCTGTTTGGCAGAGTTGCTGCCACAAACCTAATATTTCACAAAGCTTAACCAAAAATCCAAGAACACTGGATTTACTCTGGTTTACCGATCAAACAAATTTTATCTTTGGCTCCGTTATCACACACGGGGTTTACAAGTAACAGCCAATTCAACTTTGCCACATGGTCATGGAACTCAGGATAACGAGTTTCACTTAAAACCCGTAAACCCACAATAAATTTTTCCTTTTGTTTTCAACCCCTCTCAAATTCAACAACCGCTTTTACTTTTAGGTTTATACTTTTATGCTTTAATTTCGTTCACTTTTTATTTTTTATTTTATTTGGTTTTCTTCATGTACTGTTTGTCATCCGATTCATATTTATATGCACCACCTCAACAATTCGTTTTTATTATTATTTCCATCAGAGTCCCAGAACTTTCACTCAATATTCCAAAAAAATTTACCCAAGATCAAAACAGCAAACAAAAAAAAATGCGATAAACTGAATTTACACTAATTACAAAATTTTATTTATTATTATTATTATTATTTTTTTTATTTTTTTTTTTTATTTTATTTAATTAATTGTCAGCAAGGAGATACATTCTTTATCCCTTACAAAAAAAAAATCACAACTTTTTATCAAAAACAGAATTGTTTTCCAATAACAAAATTTATATAAATTTTTCTTTTAAAAAAAAAATGGACATCAACCATTTATGTTGATATAGTATAAAAAAAACGTTAACACATTTTCAACTCTAAATTCCAAAAATTGACTTTATTTAACTCACGTTCAAAATTGACTTTTTGTCTTGCTTGATATTCAAAACGAGACTAACCAAAAATAAAATCGACGCGACCCGTACAAAAAAAATTTTTTATCCCCACCCAAACAATATTTTACCATTGAGAAAGAAAAAAAAAATACCCGACCGATAGATTTCGGATGACGTACACATACGACATCACCCAAAATCGATTCACACGCACACCAATTAATCAAATCTCTCGAACATTCGATTTTCGTACAATAACCACGCGCGTAAAAATAAAAAAACAAATGAAATAAGCTACTATCAAAACCTTCTACAATTCTCTTTAGAAAGCCCAATGTATTGTATACTATTGCTGTAAAAATACCTCAATGTGAGATTGTATTAGCGATACGTCACCATGTACATATACGGTTGTGAATACAGTGTAGAAAAAACATAAACAATCGCATACTACGAAACTGAAAGAGAGTAAAATGTATCATAAAAAAACAATAAAAACGAATCTGTCAAATTAGTAAATCAGAAAGAACATTTAAATTACATATTTTATATTTTTATTTAAAATTTGAATTTTTATTTATTTTGTATGATGTTACATAATTTACATGAATTGTTCAGAAATAATTTATTCAGAAATATTTCCTTTAAGGCCGGTATTTTTGACATTCCGTATGTTTTTTTTTTATTGTAGAAGTAGTTAGTAGAGTAAAAACAGAGAATATCGAATACAACTTACAACAACAAAGCATAATAATATTGTTGTGTGACCCTACATTATTTTACCGATTTTTTGACATTTCTATACAAAAAAACAACACGAATCATGTGGCAAGGCAATGTCATTATGAAAAACAAAAACACATATGTTTGAAAATTTGTTTGTACATCGATCAAAGCAAAGAATAGAGAGTAAAAATGCTCAAATATCATCGGCGTTAGCAGTATGTGTGATAAATACATGGTATGGTGTTAGTAGGTTTGCAAACAATAGAGAGTAAAAAATGCTCAAATTATCGACGTTAGTAGTGTGTGTGACCTATACGTGGTGTAGTGTTAGTGATAAACAAATAAATTAAAATTTTTTTTCTATGGTTTTTCGTAGTCACTACTACGCCTTAACGTTGAGGTTTATAAGTATGTGTCTGCGTATCAGCAAAATGAGCAGGCTTTCTAAAGAGAATTTTAGCAGGTTTTGCTACTATCCAAAACCAACAACAATTACAAGCCTGATTACCACCAATATTATAAATTTATTTTTCGCTTATACATGAAAGTATTGGTGATCGGATACACTATATAAATGAGTAAAAATAAACATACAAATTGTCGATACAAGAAAACAAAGGAATTTTTGCACCAACACTTTCAAGTATAAGCGATTAAATGTAAGAGGGGATCTGTGTACTTCATCACGGAATCAGGCTTGTAGTACATTAGTGTTGGTTTTGTACTATCTCATCATACAGGATACAGACGCTCCATACATTCAAAAAAATACGAACAAGATAAATTTAAGGAGAAATAAAATTGGTATACAGTAAATAAACAAAATATTTTTTACTATAAATTAATTTGAATGAATGGACGACGCATAATGGAAGAGAACTTAGGCAAATAATAAATGTGCAGCGTCGCTTGAATTTTCATCCGTAATTACAGATTTGTACCAATTAACACAGAACAACCACAAGCGGTTGTTACAAAGTTGACAAGCACTGTTGGAAAAGTTATACTCATTACATAGTTTCGACAATAACATAGCGTGATCAACTTTATCAAATGCCTTGGAAAAGTGTAAGAGAACCAAAACTCCAACTTTACCATCTTCGATATTACTATGATAGAAATATCGTCAGTGACATTAAACAATGCAGTGGTAGTACTGTGTTTGATACGAAATCCAGATTGTAGTTCATTCATTAAATTATGTTTAGCAATAAAGCAACTGATCTGAGCGTGAATGATTCGTTCAAAAATCTCAAATAATGTTGGTAATATGCTGATAGAACGAAAATTGGTTACTTTAGATGGGTTCGGCATCCGGAAAAACTTATTTAGTGATACTAGAATTTACAATGAATATGTAACGTTCGGCAAGCTTTGAACGTGCGTTCCCTCATCGCAAACAGAATCATCCTGAGTCTCCCCTGCAGCATTTTGTTGGACTAGCTTCAGCCATGGGGCGTGGTTTTTGTTAGGGGAGCCCATCAGGACCTATAGAGCTGCCAACTTGCCTATCTCCTGTGTTTATGAGCCCAACAATTGTATATAATCTAAAAAATAAATAAGATTAGAAAATTTGATTATCCTTAAAATGTACAGAAAAAAATTGTAAACTTATCTTAAACTAGGTTATGTTGTTTGTTTTTGTTGACAAGACAAATGTAAATCTCTCTATTTGGAAATAATTTGTAATAGCTCAAATAATAAATTAAACTCACAACTGCCACCTAATGTAAACACTGATACAATAGCTGAGTTTTTTTATAAGTCTCGATAGATCTATTCAGATATTTGCAAAAATAAAAAATGGGAAATTGTAGCTACTCCTATCATCCACTGAAAAATACTGGCACTCGCAGCACTAAGAATTGTGTTCATTTGATAACGCTACGCCATTTTGTTTTCATTATATTTTGTTATTCCAAAAGTACATATAAATACATGAGGAAAAGTGCGAATACATTTTATCTATAAATAAAAATGAGACCGACACATTAAAACTTTTTTTTCCTTTCAAAATGCTACTATGATCTTTTAAATGTTGAGCAACTTTTACGAAAAATGATAAACAGGTTTATTTTTCGATTTTTCAATTCTTTCTCGCTAAAAAAAGTTGTGGATTGCGGTAAGTAGTATTAAATAACACATTTTTAATATGCATCTTCATAATGGAAGGAAAAAATAATAAAATTAATACTTTTATCGTACATATTCTGTCTTTTAAAACAGAGCAACAGATTAAATGTAAATCAGCTACTAGTTTCCTATTGTATGATAGATGTACTAAAAATTGACTTTGGTATGCGCCCATGCTAAAATACAAATTTTTAATTTGTGTCTTTACTCATAAAAGGGAAAATCTGTAGTCTCGATAGCATATCTGTACAATTAATAAGTTATGTAATTCAAGGAAATGAATTAAAAACGATAAACTGTTGAATAAAACGTTATTCTTGATTAAAATAAACTGAATTAATTGCAGTTTAACCACAAAAATAGAGAACATCTGGATGCGATCTATTGAGATCTATCGAGAATTATAAAAAAACACGGCTAATATTGATTGATCTTAACGAATATTGGTATGAATCTCTACTAATTTCAATTTATACCAATAGTTAATGCGCATCGATTAAAATTCAAATTACCGCGAATTGAACCATAATAACATTCGGCTTAACCAATCAAAAGTTAATACGTATTTTATTATTATAGAACAAATTAAATAAAAGCCTCTTATCGGGTGCCGAAAAAAGTTAGGTAGATCAAGTCAGTGTTGTGAAGTGGTTTTTGGCAAGCGTTCCACCAAATTAAATATAAAATTAATTAAGCTGTCATTTGTGAAATACATATATAAATTGTAAAACCAAAATTTAGCCGATCAATAAAATTTGTGTAACTTAGTCTTAACCAGGAAATAAATTGAGTGATTGACAATTATTAAACTTTGTATTTATTGTATTTTATTTCTTGTGGATATTAAACGGGTGATATTTGTTCAGAATTTGTGCTGCGGGTGAAAAGAAGAATAAACAGATATATTCAGAATATAAATTTGTGACTTAGTGAATTTTAGTACGTATAATTGTAAGTCTTCAAAGTTTAGTGCAGTGTTGTTTAAGTGCCATTGTGAAAGTGAAAAATCAACTCCAACAAAAATATACAGTCCACTCAGAACGAAACATCCTGCACATACACAACACACACAGTCACTCTTTCAGAGGCTCATCTCCCATCTCCTTTTCAATTAACGACACATATTTGTTTTTATTTAATACGTTATAAATCTTTATTAAAGAAAACTTTGATCATTTCACCCTTTAATTTCCTTTTCTATTTAGACGCGATGATTTCTTAATTTTTCTTTTTTTTTCCCGGATTTCCTGACGCAAAAAAATTTTTTGTCCACGTAGCTGGAGGTCAGAGAGCTCTGCGAATCCTCAGTGTAGGCGAACTATAAAGAAACTGACACACAAAGAGAATAAAAAAAAGAAAATTAAATTTTGTTTAATTGGCTCACGAACAAAACAGATGCAATGAAAAAAAACTCTTCCCATTACACAAAATGGTGCTTGTTGACAGCCTCCTCGTGGCGCATCCTGGGCAATGTGCTGTAGATCGAACGGTTGTGGTATCCAATCCCTACGTAGTAGAGAAACAGTATAGCAGATAGTCAACAAAAAGATGAAATGTCGGGTGTAAACAATAATTTACTCCAAGTGGGTCAGAACTTAGATTCTAAATCCCGCCCCGGTCTACCGGGCTGCTCCGCGGATTCTGGAGGGAGCAACACGACATTGCAAGGGAAATTGTCGGTAGGCAACCAGGCTGACCCTTTTCCTAGTACTACTGGAAGCACGGAACAAAACATAAATTTATGGCCCTTTGGTGGAAGAAGTACGGCACTTCATAGAACACTACCGTCAACTCCACCATCAGGGAGCACCACACTGTTCAGTGAATCTAACAATGAGAAGGAAAATACCTCTCCTATGAAGCAATCAGTAGTCAATCAAACTTCTGAAGTCGTGCAAAGTGCACAAACTGATACAATAAACAACGCGGATTTAATAAGTAAATTTGAGCAAATGGAGAAGTTAATCGCGCAGCTAAACAATGAAGTTGTCGTGCTAAAGAAAGTGTAGCGACTCACTCACTATTCATATTCAATGATTTACATAAATATTCATCACTCGTTCATCGCCACAATATACCAATCAAGTATATTGGTGCGCGCATCCGCACTCTGCAGCAGATTTACATAAATCCAGCAGATTTACATAAATCCAGCAGTCATTCACACCAACGCAACGCACTTCACGTTATTCAAAAATATTGCTGTCAAAAATTCCACGCGCATTATTTTCATATACATACAGTTTTTCGCTTTTCCCAGTTCAACACAAAAATCATCGTATTAATTTATTTAATAAAATAAAATTTGTGCGGAATTTCTTTTTGTGTCGATAATCATAATTACAAGTACGCGCGTTAATCAAAATTTCGTAATTCATTTTTTTATATATCGGTGGTGGAAATTATTTTAATTAACGTGCGTGTAAAAATCAATTTGTGAAATATAAATTTACGGTCGCATAGCGAATTGTGCTTGTGCGCCGCCATTACAATTGGGTGTATAATTATTTTATGTAGTGCAACGAAAAAGGCTACTTGGTTATTGGTAGCCCCACAACTACAATTAGTGACCACCGTCGACCGTTTTTACGGTAAAATAAGTACACGATTATCATCCAATAAAATGTTTGATCAAAATATACAACATAAACGCCAACATGCATCATAGGACATATATTTTTTTTTCGAGCTGTGTTAACGAAAAGGGTGAGGTGCATAAACAAGCACCGGCCCATTGGTAAGTGCAAATTTTAATTGAATTCATTATTCGCAATTACCGAATTTAAAATTAACACGACCATTGTATATTTCTTTTGCAAACCACGCGTCTGATGACGCGAGACAAACATATGGAGTCATAAAATATGGAGAATATCGCCAGTTTCAAATAACGGCATAATCAAAAAGACACAGTACTAGGACAACAAATACACACAAAAGCGTATAATTGAAACAACAAGGAAACTAGCGCCTACACAAATAGCGTATAAATCAGCATATTTTCTTTTTGTTTACAACATTAATCTTCGGAACAATCCAGATACACATATTTATAAGAAAGACAACTAAACAAAACAAATAGGAAAAGTACATTAAGCAACGGTAACAAAACATACAGGGTGTACAAAAGCAAATAATAAAGCGAGATACAAGCCAAAGAAAGATCAGCGAAATTTAAAAAAAAAAAAAAAAAAAACATACAAACAACAAAAAGAGGGTCAAATCAACGACACACGTGGTGCAACGAGCGCAAACAATTTGGAGAACCGCAAGTTACTCGAGATTTATTTTATTTTTTTTTTCATAAGCAGCCAATGTCATAATAATTTCTTTAATTAATCTTTAATTAATAATTTCTTTAAATAATTTTTTTAATTTTTTTAATCGTCTTGGGACTTGGCTGCAATTAAAGTACAATTTATATTATTATTATTATTTTATATATACCTACTGTAAAATTTCCACCATCATTCAAAATTTTTTTTGTCTCGACATTTATTTTCACCTAATTTCGGTTCCGACGTCTAAAAACACGAGTTTTAAACGGTTTTTATTTCAAAATTTCCGCACAGGTATCTATTTCGTTATCTACATATCCTCGCTCTTTCTGTAAATCTCAATTCAATTTAGTTATTTCGCAATCTCGTTTGTCTCACACATAATTTAATACATTTAATTTTTGTTGTTGTTCTTTTCACACTTTCAAACTACAAATTCAACATTAATTTTTGTATTTTCTTAACGTGAAGGGTATTTAACGTGTATCAGTCCCGTACTTGGGGGCACGCGTCAACAACTCAATTAAACCACAAAGATATATATCGTACAACATATTTTACAACAAACATAAAATTTTCGTTTTTACATTTTTGTTTGTTTCGTCGGTTGGCATTCACACACACGGTAACCATTCCGATTAGTTTTCAATTAGTATCTCACATTCGTTAGTGTCGAATAAAAACGCCAGTTACAAAATGTCAGACGACGAACAGGATATGACCTCCCAAAACATAAAAGGCGAGATTGAGGCCACCACTCGCACAGTAAAATTACAGACATTCTGGCTAGACAATCCAAGAAACTGGTTTAATATGGCAGAATTACAGTTCCGAGTCACTGGAATTAAAACCGATAAGGAAAAATTCATTAGCCTTTTGGCAGCTCTGTCTCCGCAAGCCTGTGACACAATCTCAGATCTTATGGCGGATCCACCAAACGAACAGTTCTATGACACATTAAAGTCAGCGCTACTTCATCGTTTAATGCCATCAGACGAATCAAAATTAGAGGCTTTATTGTCAAACCAGAATCTGGGAGACAGACGGCCATCTGAGGCCCTTCGCCATATTAAGACATTAGCGGGTTTACAATTTTCAATTAATGTGATCAAGTCATTATGGTTGCGGAAAATGCCTGAAATAATCAGGATAGCGTTGCTGGCACAGCCTGAATCTCGGGATCTCGATGACCTGGCTGCCACTGCTGACAAATTGCACGCCGCGATGACAGCGAATAATAATATTTCCGCGGTAACACACCAATCTCGTACACCTTTCCGCACGGATTTTAGTCGGCAACCCACTGCGAATACACAAAATAAGGCCACAATCGAGGAACGCCTCAAGCAAATTGAAACAAGATTAAACAATATGGCCAACAACAATCGTAATCGCAGTCGCTCAAGGGGCCGACAACAATCTCAATCCGGGTATCGGCGGAACTCTAACACGCGCACTCCCAGTAACAACAGACGCCAATACGATCAATGTTGGTTTCATTGGAGGTTCGGGGCGGCGGCGCGAAAATGTGTAGCACCATGCAATTTCAAGGGTACATCCACATCCAGCATGGATGTGGACATCACTCATTCAAAAAACGAGTCACTCAACGGGTAGAGATGACAACATCCCACACCCATAAATTAGGTCGTCTTTTCATAGACGACAAAATCAATAAATTAACATTTTTAATAGACACTGGCGCTGACCTTTCGGTTATTCCAGCAAATTATTTCAAGGGCGCGTTGGCATTCTCAAAACGTGACCCAGATCTAGTCTTATCGGCTGCCAATAATACCATAATCCACACCTACGGCACAAAATTGCTTCAGGTGGACATCGGACTTAAGAGAAAATTCACTCATGCATTCATTTTAGCTGATGTGAATCGTCCGATTATTGGCGCCGATTTCCTGTGTAAGTTTGGCCTCCTTGTTGACCTAAAAAACAAAAGGCTGGTTGATTCAGCGACTAAGCTGTCAATCAATGCCACAATGGTTCGTAATAACACTCCAACTCCGATCCATTATGCAGTCAACAACGGTTATGCCACTCTGCTGAAGAATTTCCCATCACTTACAGCAGAGCCAAATTACAACTTACCAGTGAGACACAACGTGGTTCATCACATCGTTACAGCAGGCCATCTGCCCGTTTCAAGACCACGTCGGCTAGATCAAGTGAGACATAAAGCCGCTCAAACAGAATTCCAACACATGGTGGAATTAGGGATTTGTAGGCCATCTGCATCTCCCGTCTCTTGTCCACTTCACATGGTGAAGAAAAAAGATCAAGCGTTTAAACACGGTGACAACACCGGATCGCTACCCGATACCCCACATTCAAAACTTCTCCATGCACTTAAATGGATGCAATATATTCTCCAAGATTGATCTTGTCAGAGCTTACCATTTAATACCCGTCGCACCTGAGGACGTTCACAAAACGGCAATCACAACACCGTTTGGCCTATTCGAATTCACCCGAATGCCATTCGGCTTACGCAATGCCGCTCAAACGTTTCAGAGATTTATGAACGAAGTCATTCGTGATTTAGACTTCGTTTTCGTCTACATTGAGCTCAAAGTGCGTTTTTGGCGTATCTACTCTTGACTTCCTCAGCCATAAGATAACACCTAATGGTATTCTGCCGTCTGAAGAACGAATTAATGCCATTAGGGATTTCCCAGCACCCACTTCAATTAAAAGTATACAGCGATTTGTCGGCATGGTAAATTACTACCACCGATTCACTCCAAAACTCGCTCAAACACTCGCACCAATTCACAGCCACTTGGCAGCTTTACTCAAAAAGCCCAAGACAGCCAAGAATTTCACACGAGCGAATCAAAGCTCAGCATAACAACTGACGCATCAAACACTGCTGTCGGTGCTGTACTACAACAGTACAATAACGAGTGTTGGGAACCACTGGGATTCTTCTCCAAGAAACTTTCGGATGCCGAAAAGAAATATTCCGCATTCGATAGGGAATTACTCGCAATTTATCTGGCAATCAAACACTTCCGATATTTTGTCGAAGGTCGGGATTTCACCATTTACACCGACCACAAACCTCTGACACGAGCAATTCAGTCTAAAACTGAACGTAATCCGAGGCAATCTCGTCACCTCGATTACATTAGTCAATTTACCACGGACATTCAGCATGTTCACGGACACGACAACGTTGTCGCAGATACACTATCGCGAACAACCGACAATGAAATGGCCGCAGTCGACACACACATCGACTTACAAATAATTGCAAACGCACAAAAATCAGACCTAGAACTTCAGAATTTACTTTCTGGTTCCGAATGTCACAATAGTTCATCAATGGAACTTAAGCTTTTCAAACTACCTGGCCTCGAAATAGTTTGAGAAATCGCAGATGGGAAGAATCGCCCATACATCGCAGACTCACTCCGTCGCACCGTATTCAATACATTACACAACATTTCACATTCTGGAGTCCGTGCAACTCGTAAATTGATCACAGCTCGCTACTTTTGGCCCAGTATAAACAAAGACGTAAACCAATGGGCTCAGTCTTGTTTATCCTGCCAACGCGCTAAAGTTCAACGACACACCAAATCACCTCATGGGCAATTCCAAATTCCACCCGGTCGATTTGAGCATATACATATAGATATCGTAGGACCACTTCCGCCATCTAATGGATACTCATACTTACTCACTTGTGTCGATCGTTTCACTCGCTGGCCCGAAGCATACTGCATGACCAATGTGTCTGCAGCAACCATAGCCACCACTTTTGTCAATAATTACGTATCACGATTCGGCGTACCCCTTAATATCACAACCGATCAAGGAACGCAATTTGAGTCCAAGCTTTTCACTGAGTTAACAAAACTCCTTGGCTCACATCGGATACGCACAACGGCTTATCATCCGCAAGCCAATGGCATGGTCGAACGCTTCCATCGGCAACTCAAAGCCGCATTAATGGCCAGAGGCAACACGATAAACTGGAGTTCGGAAGTACCAATCATACTACTTGGTATCCGAGCAACAGTGAAGGAAGATCTTAAGTGCTCACCGGTAGAATTAGTTTACGGTCAAACCATCAAACTACCCGGTGAATTCTTTATCGAAAATCCTCCTTCACCAATTCCAACTACCGACACAGTCATCGACCAACTGCGACAAACTATGCGCAACCTTATACCAAAAGCACCACGTCAATCCAAACAAGATGACGTATTCGTTCCGAAATCGCTCAGCAACTGCGATTTTGTTTTTATCAGAACAGACAAGGTTCGCACGGGATTAACTCCTCCCTATGAAGGTCCGTATCAAGTTATACGCAGACTTAGGAAACATTTCATCGTATCGATTAATGGAAAAAATTCCAATATTTCAATCGATCGACTTAAACCAGCTTACGGAATACTTAGTTCGGCTGAACAAACACCAAGCCATCGGGTTCATAAAACCGTCCGTATAGCTTCCAATACTACAATCATTCCCTAGGAAGGGGGCAATCACTCTCGGAGGAGTCCTGTAGCGACTCACTCACTATTCATATTCAATGATTTACATAAATATTCATCACTCGTTCATCGCCACAATATACCAATCAAGTATATTGGTGCGCGCATCCGCACTCTGCAGCAGATTTACATAAATCCAGCAGATTTACATAAATCCAGCAGTCATTCACACCAACGCAACGCACTTCACGTTATTCAAAAATATTGCTGTCAAAAATTCCACGCGCATTATTTTCATATACATACAGTTTTTCGCTTTTCCCAGTTCAACACAAAAATCATCGTATTAATTTATTTAATAAAATAAAATTTGTGCGGAATTTCTTTTTGTGTCGATAATCATAATTACAAGTACGCGCGTTAATCAAAAGTTCGTAATTCATTTTTTTATATATCGGTGGTGGAAATTATTTTAATTAACGTGCGTGTAAAAATCAATTTGTGAAATATAAATTTACGGTCGCATAGCGAATTGTGCTTGTGCGCCGCCATTACAATTGGGTGTATAATTATTTTATGTAGTGCAACGAAAAAGGCTACTTGGTTATTGGTAGCCCCACAACTACAAAAGAAAACATTATGCTAAAGGAAACAGCAAATAGAAGTAACAACGCAGGAAACTCAGTATTAATGAACAACCAATTTCAAGTACTCAGAGAACAAGAAGAATACCACACTGATGAAGATGAGCTTGAAAGAGAAACAAACTGGATACTACAGAGAGCCAGGAGAGCAAATAAGAAACCAAGAAAAGAATCCAATCCAATTAAGAGGAAAGCTGAATCATCACCAGAAGTTGAACCAATTCAAACTCACTCTAAAACTACTAATGCAATTACTGCACCTAAAGTGCATGGGCCAGAAAAGAAGAAACATGTTCCACCCCCGATCAATATTCTAGGAATATCAAATTACGGTAGTATTCAGAAATTGATGAAAGAAGTAGTACGAAATGACTGCAAAGTAATATCGCTCAATAATAATATATGGAAAATTAATACAACAGAGCCTGACGACTATAAAGCTCTAGCTAACAAATTAAATGCTGATGGTCTCCAGTGGTACACCTACGAGGATAAAAATGATCGATCAATTAAAATAATGGCACGAGGTCTACACCCAACTTGCTCAAAAGATGAAATCATTAAGGACCTGCAAAGCAAAGGCCTGAAAATAGTTGATGCAGTCAACATCATTAGAAAAGAGAGAAGAGATAACAGGGAGGGAAATGTTGAAATCAATAGAAGAGGTCTCCCACTTTTTATGCTAACGTTCGACAACCAAGAAAAAATAGAAAGTATCTATAATATTAGGGCTATCCTTAACCTCAGAGTTAAAATAGAAACACCGAGAAAGGTCACTCGACTAATACCACAATGCAAAAACTGTCAAGATTATAATCATAGACAGAAGTACTGCCATCGAGAAGCAAGATGTGTTAAATGTGCAGGAAAACACGCAGGAAATGATTGCATAGTTCCCCGAAATACAACACCGAAGTGTATAAACTGTAATGGCCAGCATCCGGCAAATTACAGAGGATGTGAAGTTGCAGTAGAACTACAAAAAATGAGAGATAAATCACGCAAACCAGTTGCATCAAGAAATGTACAATCTATAAAAAAAACCACGGAGCCAAAATGGTTGACTCCTAATCCTAACGCACAAAGAGAGCCAGTAAATGAAAATGTTACTTATGCACAAGTAGTTCAGAAAACAGAGCAGAAACAGCTCAAAGTGGATCTTGTTTTACAGGACATACTGAGAAATCTAGAGAACCTCAACAAAAGACTTTCTTCACAGGAAATGAGCCTACAGAACGCGCTAGAAGAAATGAAATCACAAACTAGTTTCAATAAAAAAATTGAAGGAAACTTTGATCGAGTGTATCAAAATATAAATTATATAAAATCGAATTATAAAATAAAGAAATGAATAAAACATTACGAATTGTAACCTGGAATGCAAATGGGCTATTGCATCACATTCAAGAACTAGATATATTTTTAAACATGCATAATATAGATATATGTCTTATATCAGAAACCCACTTCACCAAAACTTCATTCTGTAAAATAAAAGGATATTATTGCTATCATGCATTACATCCAGAGAACAAAGCTAGAGGTGGATCAGCTATTCTGATAAAAGATCATATAAAGCATAACGAAGAACTTAAAATTGGGAAGCTTTCCATGCAAGTCACAACAATCAAAATACAATTGAACAATAATAAAACTTGTAGTATCTCAGCAATCTACTGCCCCCCAAGATACAATCTCAAACAAGGAGATTATACTAATCTTCTCAAAATACTAGGAAGTGTCTTTTTAATTGGAGGTGACTTTAATGCAAAAAATACCTATTGGGGATCACGGTTAACGACCAATAAAGGAAAAGAACTTTTCGCAGCAGGCAAACAACTAAAATGTGAATTTCACTCAGGCGGTACACCAACCTATTGGCCCTCGGATATCAGTAAGACTCCAGATCTTATAGACTTCTTTATTACAAGAGGAATTTCAGATATTTATATCCATATAGAGAACAGTGAAAGTCTATCATCAGATCATTCACCAGTTATTATGATACTTAGCCAAACAATTATTATGAAACAGAGCAACCCGAAATTAACGAGCTTCAAAACCAATTGGGATCTCTTCCAAACACGGTTAACAGAAAGAATTAATCTGCAGAACCCAATTCAGGAATCAGTCCAATTAGAAGAAGAACTAGATAATCTCATGTATAATATCCAAAGTGCTGCGTGGGAAAGCACTCCTAATAACAATCAGGAATTGAAGCGCAATGCTAGCTATCCGGAGGAAGTAAGGGAACTACTTAAAATCAAAAGAAAAGCACGGAAGAATTGGCAAAAACATCGAAACCCGGAAAATAAGAGGGTATTTAATCACTTGTGTAACAAATTAAAATATCTAATAAAAGATATTAAAAATCAATCAGTTAATAAATACCTCAGCACTCTAACTGGGCAAAAAGATACTGATTACTCATTATGGAAAGCAACTAAGAATCTTAAAAGACCCAAACTTCAGGTTCCTCCAATTAAAGATAAACACAATTGGGCTCGAAATGCTAAACAAAAAGCTGATTTGTTTGCAAATCATCTTGAAGAAACATTCCAACCTTACCCAAAACAAACGGAAGAGGAAAATATTACCCCTATAAATAAACAGGATGAAATAAAAATTACACCAATAACATTGAAAGAACTAAAATGGGAAATCAAGAATAATCTGAATGCGTATAAGGCTCCAGGATATGATCTTATAACGGGTCAGATAATAAAAGTGTTACCGGAGAAAGCATTGAGGAAACTAATGCATATAATTAATGCAGCATTTCGACTAAGATATGTACCAAGACAATGGAAAGTTGCAGAAGTAATTATGATACTTAAGCCGAACAAACCTCCGAACGATAAAGCTTCATACAGGCCGATTTCTCTGCTACCAACATTATCGAAACTATTTGAAAAGGTTCTTCTTAAAAGACTAAAACCAATTATCGAAGAAAGGAATCTTATCCCCTCACATCAGTTTGGATTTAGGGAAAAACATTCTACTATAGAACAAGTACATCGAATTACTGATGTAATCGAGAAATCACTAGAAAGCAAACAAATATGTTCAACTATATTCCTTGATGTAGCGCAAGCATTTGACAAAGTATGGCACCAGGGGTTAGAATTCAAACTTCATCGAGATCTTCCGGAGCAATTTTTTCAAATTCTAAAATCCTACATATCAGAGATGCACTTCCGAGTAAAGTATGAGAATGAATACTCCCAGCTAAAACGAATAACAGCAGGAGTTCCACAAGGGAGTGTTCTTGGACCAATCCTTTATCTCCTATATACTAGAGATATACCAATTACAGAAGCAACAATGGCGACTTTTGCAGATGACACGGCAATACTTGCAACAGCAAAAAACATCAATGAATCCACTAGTAAACTACAGAAGGCTACTAACCTGATATGTAAATGGATAGAGAAATGGCGAATTAAATTAAATGAAGCAAAATCAGTCCAAGTGAACTTTACCAATCTAAAAGTTAATCATATACCAATAATGATAAACTCTATAGTAGTACCGCATGCGAACACTGCTAAGTATCTTGGCATGACTTTAGATGCTAAACTTAGATGGAAAGAACACATAAAAAAGAAGAGAGAAGAACTAAACATAAAATTTAGAAAGATGCATTGGCTCTTAGGGAGACAATCTGAACTAGCGATCCATAACAAACTGCTGTTATACAAACAAATCCTTAAACCTGTATGGACGTACGGTAGCCAACTCTGGGGTTGTGCCAAGAGGACAAATATTAAAATCATACAAACAGTTCAAAATAAAATCCTGCGATGTATTGTTAATGCACCGTGGTACATTCGAAACGACAACCTCCATCGAGATCTAAAGATCGAGCTTGTCGTCGATGAAATTAAGCATCATGCAACAAAACACCTACAACGTCTGCACCAGCATGAAAATCTGGACATGCGCTGTATGCTGACTACCACACCAACCAGAAGACTGCA
This sequence comes from Tipula helvola, assembly GCA_963556165.1. Taxonomy (NCBI): domain Eukaryota; kingdom Metazoa; phylum Arthropoda; class Insecta; order Diptera; family Tipulidae; genus Tipula; species Tipula helvola. The sequence goes on along the minus strand of OY744483.1, from coordinate 254,019,558 downwards.
AAGAATAAAACCATTGGACTTATCGCGACCAGGAGGTCAGTAGACTTGCTGTGGCGAAAATCCAGGGGATGAGTTACACGAAATGGGGGATAATCATGTGATTGTGCCGACTAATCAAATACTTTATTATGCAATGTAAATTACTAAATGGGTGTAAGACTCAGTCGTAATATAAATAAAACAAAAAAAAAAAATACACAAAATAAACAAACACAAACAAATAAATTATGGTGTGATTAAGCAAACCCGCTCCGATTGATTTGCCGCTTGCTATTGGCTTAATGCCCAATCTGTGGTCGTCTCACTCGAAAGCTGGTCCTGTGGATACTCGCTTACTCGCTGGTCTACCGTTATTGGTCTCAGGCCACTGATTTTTCGTTGTATACCTACTTTCGTAGTTTTTTTTGATTCTCGTTTTTTTTTATTTCTTTTTTATTATTTTTTTTTCTTCGCTGGCGCTACATCCCATAGAGGGATTTGGCCGCTTCATTTTGAAGTTTCGTAATCAATTTTTGTTAACGGGTAATGAGTGATTAATTCATTGATCCTACCCTTAACCAGCCGTGATTTTTTCATCACCCGGGAAAGCAAGTATGCTAACCACTGTGCCACCGGTTCTTTTTTATGTCTGGTTTAAAATTATAGTTACTCTCAACTTCCCAGAGGTACAAAATTTTTTTTATAGAAGAGATTTTATTTGATCAACAAAGAATATATGTATTATATACATATATTACAATATTCACAAGAAAATGGTGTACTATTGTGTGTTTTTTTTTAAATTTTTATTCTTGTTTCGTTTATCTTATTTTTTTTAATTTTTACCTTTTTGGCTTTCTCATTAGTTTCGAGTTTCGACTGCTCTTCTTGAAGTCACGTGTAACAATCCCCCTTTCTAATTTTTTTTCAAATTTTTTTAATTTTTTTTATTTGTAGTTAACACTACGACGACCAACATCCAAACCGCAAGACAAAAAAACGCACCCATTTTAGTACATACCACTGTCATATGCATACCAATTATTTATTTCACATTTTTGTGTTGGTACCCATGTCGGGTGAAGAAAAATTGTTTATTTAATTGTATATTGTTTATTTATATTGTGGTTTGACGTACGCTGACATCTCGAATATTGGATCGTATAAAAAAGAAGCAAAGTGAAATTAAATATTTATTGTATATTGAACAAAATCCGTTTTAGACGGGCCCACCGTCACAAATGTTAAATGAGGTATTAAAAGCGGAAGTAGAATTAGGATGAGAGTAAGTAGTATACCATCAACTCCAACCGAATTCGATTTTATTTTATTCAGATGACAGTGAACTTCTTCAGAAAAGACAGTAGCCGTGTTTTTTTATAAGTCTCGATAGATCTCAATAGATCGCATCCAGATGTTCTCTATTTTTGTGGTTAAACTGCAATTGATTCAGTTTATTTTAATCAAGAATAACATTTTATTTAACAGTTTAACGTTTCTAATTCATTTCCTTGAATTACATAACTTATTAATTGTACATGAAAATCTTGCTTTTTATCCAGATATGCTATCGAGACTACAGATTTTCCCTTTTATGAGTAAAGACACAAATTAAAAATTTGTATTTTAGCATGGACGCATACAAAAGTCAATTTTTAGTACATCTATCATACAATAGGAAACTAGTAGCTGATTTACATTTAATCTGTTGCTCTATTTTAAAAGACAGAATATGTACGATAAAAGTATTAATTTTATTATTATTTCCTTCATTAAGAAGATGCATATTAAAAATGTGTTATTTAATACTACTTACCGCAATCCGCAACTTTTTTTAGTGAAAGAGAATTGAAAAATCGAAAAATGAACCTGTTTATCATTTTTCGTAAAATTGGCTCAACATTTTAAAGATCATAGTAGCATTTTGAAAGAAAAAAAAGTTTTAATGTGTCCGTCTCATTTTTATATATGGATGAAATGTATTCGCACTTTTCTCATGTATTTATAGTTTTGGAATAACAAAATATAATGAAAACAACATGGCGTAGCGTTGTCAAAATAAACACAATTCTTAGTGCTGCGAGTGCCAGTATTTTTAAGTGGATGATAGGAGTAGCTACAATTTCCCATTTTTTATTTTTGCAAATATCTGAATAGATCTATCGAGACTTATAAAAAAACACAGCTAGTATTGAAATAGAAAGTGTTACCATTGGTGACATATTGAATTGTATCCATAACAAAATTTATATCATTAGGGTTGAATACCGAACCGAGGTAGATATTGAACTCGTCAGGAGTAAGATCGCATTTACACTCCGCAATGGACGGATTTATATATGAGTTGAAGTTCTTCCAAAACAATTTACTCGTAGTTTTAATATTGAAGCGGTCATTAAAAAACTGGCATTTGGCCGCTTTGATCATACAATTCACTTTATTATGTGCTCTGACATATTTTACTCTATTCATTTCAACCTTATGCTTTCTCTGTCGACATTCCAAAAATCTCTCATGTAAATAAATTGATTACTATCATTAATATCGACAGGGAAAGCATATGAACCATAAATCATATCATGAGTGGTTGCAATGCCAGTTATAGAGATTTGAGTAAAAATGTTAAAGTTGTTAGTATGATTGGCAAACGCCAAATCAATTAAAGTGGCAGAATCACCCACGAAGTTAGCGCTATATTTCGTGTTGAAACGAGACAGTCAATATTAAAATCACCAACAATAATGACCTCGCTATATCATGCCATAAGACAACCAAGACAGTTTCAAAATCTTTGAGAACTCTAATTTCAATGATTGATTGTAGATTACACCCAGAACAATTTCATATTAAGTGATTTCTGATTTCAATGAAATTATGTCCAATAATAGTATATTATTCAACGAGCATATAATGATAGCTGTTATTCACGAAGATGAAATTTGCCGTCTGAGTGAATAACAGCCATTATATGCGAGTAGAATATGATACTTTGTCCACGACCGACAAATATCAGTATGTTTTATAATCAATCCTTTAAATACTCTTCAAATAATTTTCGTCGATATTTTGACGTCACAGTTTAATAATAATGAAAATGGCAAGAGACTACTAGATAAAATTTCAAAAATCAAATAATTTACTTGGGAGTATTGAATAATGAAAGAAAAGACTACTAGATAAACTAGCAGTGAATAATGGATATCAAGTTGCTTTCCAATCGACCAACCGCAAGCACCCGCTAGTGAACCGCTAGTAGAATGGTTTTTGTCTTTGCTATGGTCGATTGGCAAGCTCAGATTTGGATGTTATGAGTAAAACATAACCTCAAATCGTAATTGTGTGCTATTACGGCAAAGTTGTTATTTTTTTTTATAAAATCACTAAAAAAAAATTAATTTATAACGCGCTAAACAAAATCAATTAAAATTTGTAATATTACCATAAATATAAGCGGTTCTACATTTAACCACCTGGCGTCGAAATTGTGCGCTACTGCTTCTAACTGCTCGTAATAAAATAGCAAGAGCAGATACGAGTAGATAATTTAGCGAAGACAAAAACCATTCTGCAAGCGGTTCACTAGCGGGTGCTTGCGGTTGGTCGATTGAAAGCAACTTTTATAAGCAGAGACTGGAACCGAAACTGAACCGAAAACCGTAATTAACCGCTATTTCAATGAACCGAAACCGGAACCGAACCGAAATAAAATAAAAAAACTGAACCTGAACCGAAACTGGAATCGAAATTAATTTTCGTTCTGGTTCAAGTTTTGCTATCCGAAAAATGTATACAATTCTGTACAAAAAAGCAAAAATCGCTTATGTG
>OY744483.1:253940698-254015554 GCA_963556165.1 Tipula helvola | reverse complement strand
ATGTATGCTCAAAAGATATTTACCGTAAACGAATAATAATAGAAAAATATACAAATATAGAAAAAATAATAAAAAGTAAATAGGAAAATATACCAAGAATAATAATAGAATAAAGGCACACTCGTCTAAAATGTACCCATAATGGAACACCAATTAGAATATAAAAACTCCAAAAACCTTTTGAATACATTTTTTTTATTTCTAACAGTAAGTAAATAGGGGAAACCGGGGTCAGTTGAAACACGGGGCAAGTTGAACATTGAGTAATTTCACCTGAAAACAGTTTTTTTTAATTCTGAGAAAACTAAACGATAGCTCTTCTCATAATTTAGTTCTCTTCCAAAATTCATCGCAGACAGACGTGTCAGTTTGTTTGTGTCTACAAAATATTGTTTATGAGCAAGTAAAGTAACTTTTGTGTTTAATTTTGCAGTATTAATATAAATATAAGTGTGTTTATCTAAAATTTGATGTAACATCGAGGATATAATAAATTTAAAGGTTTGTCTTTGTAAATATTAAAAAATGCATGTATTAGTGAATCAAATATGTTTTAACTGAAAAATAATGAAAATAATGTGCATTCAGTGTATGGGGTACGTTGTAATAAATCAAGCAGTGTATGTAAGTTGAGACATGTTACAACTTGTCCCATCATTTCTGAAGTAACTAGCAATTTTTAAATGTTTCATTCTATCTTTAGTTTCGTTAAAATATAATTAATCTAGATAGTATGAGAAGTGAGAACATATGTTATATAAAGAAAACTAACCGAGGTAACTCAACGCTCGCCTAAATTACCAAAACCGTCAAACGGGTTAAAAGCGGTGAGTCTCTACGCTCGGTATCAAAAGATTACCATTTTTCGTATGCGACTCTTTCAAGGTACGTGAAAAAATTTGAACAGGGGCCCTTAAATACAGTGGGATACCAGCCAAGTCGTCAAATTTTTTCCTCCACACAAACTGTTGAACTAGTGAGTTACCTCAAACATGCGTCACAAATTTATTTCGGCTTGTCACCTGTCGAAACTAGAAAATTAGCCTTTGAGAGTGCTATAGCTTTTGGAGTAGACGTACCACCGTATTGGCACACAAATAAAATGGCTGGCGCAGAATGGCTAACAATTTTTCTAAAAAAAAAACCAGTACTTTCTATCCGTACTCCAGAAGCTACCAGCCTGGCTAGAGCAACTAGCTTTAATAAAACAAATGTGGCCAGTTTTTTTCAAAAACTAGCTGAAGTTCGCGATAGATTTAACTTTATAGCTGCCAATATCTGGAACGTAGATGAAACAGGGGTAACTACGGTACAAAAATTAAATAAAGTTATTGTGAAAAAGGGGTCAAGCCAGTTGGGTGACTTACATCAACTGAAAGAGGAGTGCTTGTGACGGTTAGTTGTGCTATAAGTGCTGGTTGAAACTCTATTCCACCTTTGTTTGTTTTCCCAAGAAAAAGGTTTCAGCCACATTTTATTAGGGATGGACCCGTGAGCAGTATTGGTACATGAAATGGTTCAGGATGGATGACTGCAACAGAATTTTATAGGTGGATGGAACATTTCATTTCTCATGTGCGACCATCAAATACGAACCCCATTTTATTAACGTTAGACAATCATGAGTCTCATTTAGCTATTAAAACTATTAATCTTGCTAAGACTAACGGAGTTATATTACTATCTTTCCCACCACATTGCACTCATCAGCTTCAGCCACTAGACAGGTCAGTGTACGGTCCGTTCAAAAAATTCATGTCGATTGCCCAAGATGCTTGGTTAAGAAATAATCCCGGCAAGTGTATGACAACATACGAGATTCCTGGTTTGGTGGCTAAAGCATTACCACGAGCCTTATTACCAGAGTCGATTACCAAAGGCTTCAGGGTATCTGGAATAGAACCCTTTGATGAACATATTTTTGGAGATGCAGATTTTCTTCCATCAAGTGTAACAGACCGACCTTATAATGAACAGGCACCAACTCAAACTCATGATAATGTTATTGGACCTAATGAAGTTTCAATTAGTCCATCATCCGGTACCGTTCTAAAGGAAGGAACTGATGCCACGCTATAAACTTTAAACATATCTGGCGATGACGAATTATTATCTAACGCTGCCAATACAATTGAAGAAATTGATATTGAGTCTCTACCAATTATATATGCTACAGAAGAAGAGTTTTGAAAAATTACAACTGGTGAGTACATTGTATTTTGTTTAGAATAAATATATTCAAATTATACATTATTAATAGGAATGGATGTAAATCTGCCCGGGCCATCGAATAATCAATGACCAATGTCTACCTTACAACCACCAAATAAATTAAATATAATTTAGGAACCAAATTTCGTTCGTCTTTCCCGAAAGCAGGTCCCAGGAAAGAAAATCGATGCGGTCGGAAAAATAGGAAAAGTGCAATACTAACTGATACACCAGGAAAGGAGGCATTGGAGGAAGAGGAAGTGGCTAGACTGCTTAAAGTGAAGCTTAAACCAGCAAAAAACCGTGTGGATAAACGCCAAAAAATCAAGCGCAAAGTTTTACAGGAAAGACACGATTGGTTTTGTTTAGTTTGTGGTGAGGCTTATTCACGCAGTAAAGCTGGAGAATGTTGGGTAATATGTGTGTGTCATGCAAACTATATGGGCTCACGAGTAAAGTACAGAGTTAGAAGGTAAACAAATAATATATATAGCTGCCACGAATGTACAAATTAATTTTTATAGTTTAATTGTTAAAAATGAATTGTGTTTTATTTTATTTAATTCTCGATGTATTTCTGTTTTATTATTTAATAAATATTGAATTTATTTTTTGTTAATTGCTGGTATTTACTTGAGGAATATTGTATGGTGCAAAATACCTCATACTATGTTTCAAAGTACCCCATATGCGGGACATGTTGTAACACTAAGATACTATTTTTGTTGGCTTAATTGTAAGAAAACTGAAATTAAAAATTAACAGTATTCCTGCAAAATAAGGAGAGAAAATACTAAACTTTTATAATATATACACATGAGTTACCTACATCTTATAGTTATATTTATATGGTAATGCGTCTTTCACAACTAAATTCAATGTATGAGCAAAACACGGCATATGTTTAATTTTCAATTAATTTGAAGCTGCAATAACGATATTAGCAGCATTATCGGTGACTATTGCTGACACCTTTCCTAAAATTTCCCAACTCTTAATTATATCCAACAGTACATCTTTTAAATGTTCCGCTGTCTGACTGCCTTCAATTTTTTTGAATATATGAAATGACAGGTCACAGTATTGTACCCTTCGGTTATAGAGGATGTCCAGGTATGCGTTGTTAATGCACATGATTCGACATTTCGTAACATCTCGTGCAAAATTTTCCTTGCATTTTCATATGCATTCGGTAGCAAAACATCGCCTAAATGTCTACGAGGCGGTAGTTTAAATTTATTGTCCAATTCCTTTACAAATTCTCTGAAGCCTGAATCTTCTACTACACTAAACGGCTGAAAATATTTCGCTATAAAGGCAATTAATTTTTTTAAAAGTGTTTGTGCCTGGGACTGTTAACATCATACGTTTCTGTGTCTGTAGATCTAAAATAAAATACTATCTTTGCTGATTGTACGAGGTAAAGGCTCATTATCCCACTCAGATTTATGCGCTCTTTTCATGTGATCTATGAGATTACTAGTATTTCGATATTTCCACTTGTTTTAAATTCATTTTTGCATATATTGCATTTAGCTAGTGGCCTCCCAGAACTACTTTTTGTAAAAGAACTCCAAACTTTTGATTTTTTATTCGATGACATTGTTAGGTTAAATATGAAAAGCAACTCAGTTGTACAAGAATACACGTTTAACGAAACAAAAAATGGAAAGAAAAAAGAAACTTCGTAAAATTTTGCTGTCAAAATATCTTAACGATTATAAACAGCGTTCAGCAATCAGCACATGAACCCTAAACACCAAACATCCTGTTTGAGTTGAAAAGTCTGATAATTTTCTGGAACTGAAATTCACCTATAAACCCGTAATAAAAAAAATATTCAGAAAATCAATTGGAACTATCGATATATTTTTTTACTATCGATATTTTTCGATATTTTAAAATATCGATACTATCGATATTATCCCATCACTACGATACACAGCTCTCAAAAGCAACCGGACTGGGAAGAAAGAGCTTACAGCCGAAAATAAGCAATATTTGAACGAAAAGGATAATTTAAAAAAATATTTTATTGGCTTAGAGTATAACTATTGTATTTATTTTACAATGAATTTTATTTTATTTTAATTGCAGAACTGTTATTTCAAATTATGAACCTCCGGTGGTCACAAAACTCGATAGCCCAAAATTATTTCAGGACGATTTCAGCAATGAAATATTGAAAGAAGCTGCACATCTTAACGAAATTGGCCTATTCCCTGTGCTGCCGTATTTCAATGATGAAGACAGCGATATCTTTGGAGCGCTAGATTCGAGCGATATCCTCGTTGCGCCGGTAATTCAACGGCTGAATCTACGACGTTCTCGATCAAGCCTATTATTGCTGATAAACGGTACCGAATAGCTCTACAGGATTTCCATCACAATTGGAAGAATTACTTGCTCCACTAAGCAGCAATGCAGGGCCCATTAGATACGAGTCAACAGAACTCCTCATCCAGTATCGACATTCGACAAGCGCTTACACTCTGGGTGTCATTCGAAATTGATGACAACATTTGAAAGCAACAGAAAGTTGTTCACCAGACCGAGGTAATATCGTTCTTTCCGAAGAAATATTTTTCTACAGTTAATACACCTTGCAAATTCCAACAATCGTTCGAATTAAAAATAATTATATCTAGTGAGCTTTTAAATATAACAAGATATTCCCGTTTCTATGAGCTATGACATTGGATGCATTCAGCGCCGCCAACTGTTGGCAACATGTCGAATAAAATCAATACGTTGAGTTGTGAACGCTCATGATACATTAAAATTTCATGGCAATGTGATTGTTTAAATGTCATTTTTTCCATCAGTAGATTTTTGCTGCCAACATGTTGGGAAAACTGAATGCGCCCCCATTGACATTTCTGTGACGTTTTATTGACATTTTATGGCATTTTAATGATTTTTGATAAAATCGCATTAAAAGATATTATTTCTGCGTAATAAATTCTCTTGGTATTCAAAGTCGTATATGTATAACTCTTAGACTGTGTCCGAAACCTGTGATAAATAATTTTTGGTGCTAATTTTTAACATTTATTTGAAAAAATTGCACACACCCAAATTATCATAGTCAATTCCTATGATAATTTGTGACATGTACCGAATAAATTCATTATTTGATTTACTAGTGTGATTGATATACTATACCGATTAAACTTAATTGGCGTAATTATACCTTAATAAAAATACCATTCATGACATTTTTTGTCCAAACAACTATCTATTTCTCGAAAATTACTGTAATTAAAATGAAGCAACAAAACTGTGAGGCAGGCAGCGTAATAAAAAATTGTGAATGGGCGCTTTCAGATCCGCAAACTGTTAGCATCATGTTTAGTGAAATCATTGCTAATTTGATTTGAATTACTAATAAAGTTCTTAAATTTCATAGCGTTGGCTGTGATTTTACTCAACATGTTGCCAACTGTTTGGTGCTCTGAAAGCGCCCAATGTAGGGGAATCTAATGTCAAAAATTTGTACTAAATAATATTTATCATGGGTTTCGGAAACAGTCCTAATAGCAATATTGTAGCATGTTTAGGAGAACTGGGAGATATACCGGGTGTTTCTTTTAAACTGAGACGATCAAATATCTCGAAAAATAGCCACTCTACGGAAAAAATGTCCATAATCAAAATTTAATCATACCGCGGGGGAAATACATTAGTGCAAAAAAATAGTCCCCCACCCCCCGCTTTGTAGGTGGGGCGGGGGTAACTTTTAAACTAAGATAGGAAGCCATATTTTTTATTGCAGATTCGGATTCTACGGCTAAAAATACGTAGGATTTGACTGAAACATTTTTTTCGATTCATGTTAGATGGCGCTGTAATTGACGATATTCAATTTTTATCTCGGATTAAATATCTCGGAAAATAAGCACTCTACGAAAAAAATGGTAGAGATCAAAATTGAATTATTCCGCGGGGGAAATACATTAGTGTTAAAATTAGTAGCCCTCACCCCTCCATGCAGGAGGGGCGGGAGATAACTTTGAAACTAAGGTAGGAACCCCTATTTTTTATTGCAGATTCGGATTCTACGGCTAAAAATACGTAGGATTTGACTGAAACATTTTTATCGATTCATGATAGATGGCGCTGAAAATACATTAGTGTTAAAATTAGTACCCCCACCTACAAGGAGGGGGTGAGGGTATTAATTTTAACACTAATGTATTTCCCCCGCGGAATATTTCAATTTTGATCTCTACCATTTTTTTCGTAGAGTGCTTATTTTCCGAGATATTTAATCCGAGATAAAAATTGAATATCGTCAATTACAGCGCCATCTAACATGAATCGAAAAAAATGTTTCAGTCAAATCCTACGTATTTTTAGCCGTAGAATCCGAATCTGCAATAAAAAATATGGCTTCCTATCTTAGTTTAAAAGTTACCCCCGCCCCACCTACAAAGCGGGGGGTGGGGGACTATTTTTTTGCACTAATGTATTTCCCCCGCGGTATGATTAAATTTTGATTATGGACATTTTTTCCGTAGAGTGGCTATTTTTCGAGATATTTGATCGTCTCAGTTTAAAAGAAACACCCGGTATATAATTAAATACTTTATAACAAGGAGGTGGGATTCGGCAACAAATGATAATTAACGTTAATTCTGATATTGTATTTTTTGTGTTTTATTATTTTGTATTTTCGAATGGCCACAGCGATGCCTCGTCCAGACTGAAGCACTGAGTAAAGAATTAAATCGGCCAACTCTCACGTTGCTGACATAGTATTGTGATGTTAAACAAATTTTTGAACATTGCGGATGCTCTCTGAATGGAATAAATTAAATTCTTAAGGATTTTCAACGGTATGTTAGAGATGTATAATATAACTGGATCTAATTTTTAAAGGTCGAAGATGAAAAATGGCGAATGCAACATTGCTGCTCAACACACGTGTCAGTTCTAAATAATCTAACATTATTTGTGAGTCTGTGATTTGGCGGTATGAGAGTAGAAGATTTATATTGTCGTGACCAATTGTAATATTGGAACAGAGGTCTCCAAATTTAAGAAAAGCCGTGACATATTTTAAGGACCTTGCCTGCCCAAAATAATTGAACATGTTTGTGAAATATACATGGTTGGTTTGGTAATCTTTAACGGATGCTTTCTGGGAAAAGTGTCGTCCACGGAGTCGGATAGACCCAATTTCTTTTTATTTGTTTATCAATAATCAAACGCTTATCTAATAATATTTTCTTTTGTTACATTGCTCCAGCAGATTAAAATTAATTAATAATATTTTCTTTTATGTCAATAAATTGTATCCTGAATTAGATATGAAACTAATAAGGGATTAAACCTGAACAATACAAATTATGTATAATTTGTATGTACTATCTTATAAATTGTTAATTAGTTAATTTAATTAATTCTCCAAATTTTTAGAAACTCAATAATCCAATAAAAATTGTTTTTTGGAAATATTTAAATAAGCCATTAAGCTAACTAATTATGGTATATCTTTGTTTAATTTTGGGTGGTACATATATTTATAAGAAATAATGCTTAATTTTAAAGGGGTATGCAGGGTGAGGTTTAATTATATTTTATATGATGAAGCTTTATGATAAATATCATTTTATTTATACTCGATATTGAACTTGTTTTAAACCTCAATTTTTTTTTTGAGTACGAATATTGTTGGTGATAAATGACAAACATTTCGCAGAAATAAATAGCATATAATTTCTGAAAATAGAAATATTTTAATTAGTCGTGTGTACTAATCCCATTGTCTCTCTAAATTTCAGAACGAAATATTCATACTGAAATGGAATACATTTTTAATCAGTGGCCTGCTACACGTGTAATTTTATAACAATTAGCAAAACAATCTTACATATACCAGGTGTCCTTTTTATTTGTAAAAGATGGTTTTGCTTTTTAAGTTAATAAAAATCAGTGCTGTATTTTCATTCAAATTAAACGAACAACATTACAAAATTAGATATTCAAACGAAAAAAATCTTCATTGTAAAGGAATTTATGAGTGAAGAAAAGTCAATTGAAAAAATAAAAAGCGAATTTCAAACACAATTTGAACAAGTATTGCCAAGTAGATCTGACATATTTAGGTTGGTACAAAAATTTAAAATATTCGGGACAGCTAAAAATCAGCATCGGCGTCGATCTGCATCAATAGATATTCCCCAAAATAAAAACCGAATAGTTTATCTTATTGAAGATAATCCAAGGATATCTATTCGAAAACTTTTCAGTGTTGCATAAGCTTCCCGCATAAGTACACTTAAAATCATTAGAAATTTAAATTATCGTCCATACAAAATCCAAAAAGTTCGAGGCTAAAGTGAATCGTCTTGGTTTTGCGCAAACCTTTTTGGAACCCTTAAATGGAGATTACATCTTGAGAAATATTTAGTTTAGTGACGAAGCACACTTATACCTCACGGGTCACGTAACCAAACAAAACCAAAGATACTGGAGTAAAGAAAACTGCAGGGAACTCTATGAATCGCACTATACACAAAAGGTAACTGTTTGGTGTGCTTTATCGGCTAAATGTGTTGTTATAGTTGATGTGCGAGGAAATGTTACTTCAGCAAGTTTGTGGAAGTGCTTGATGAACATTTTATTCAACACTAATAGGAATGGGAGAAATTAGAATTAACGATTCATATGTATTGCCACCAAAGTTGAAGTTTATAAAAATCGGCCGTGGATTTCTATATTTTTCGTCTTCTCCTTACGATTTCCGGAGTTTAGCGGTCTTTATAGGTATGAATTAACTCTTTGCATCCGAACCTTTTTTTGGTGTGGGTAAAAATAAATATTTTATTTCAAGGTTTCATGTATATTTACATTCTACAATTTTCCTTGGTGTGATATTTTAGGAAGCACTCTCAAGCTCCGTTCGAGTTGAAGAAAATAATAGGATTGCGCCTGAGAGGCACCGTTCGGGTGCAAAAGTTTAAACCACTAAAAAATGTTTTTTTGTCCTGGCACGTTTCGGTTTTATTTCGCCATTTTCCTTTATTACGCTCGTCCGCAACTGCAGATGTGGTTTTAGATTATTTGTATAGATTTTTATGATAATATGGTCGTCTCGAATCGCTTGCCTGACCGTTTTAATAGAGGTTTCCAATGGCCACAGTAATCACCCAGTTTAAACCACTATGACTTTTTTCTATGGGGCTATTTAAAAATGCGAGTGTACTTTGATAATCCAGATGTGATTAAATTGTAAAACGCAATTCGAACGAGCGTAAGTGAAATTGGGACTGATCTTCTCCTCCGAATTGTGAATTCCATACCTACGAGGCAAACAAAACATTAATGAAAATGGCAGACATATCGTATTGTAACCTTAGTAAACCACTTAGTACAAGCCTTTTTGTAAAATACAAATACATATATTGGTAAATTTCAAATGGCTGCTTTATTGTTTTTAACAAAACGTAGTCGCGTTTTGAATGAGACCCCTATATAGTCATATGGACAAAATTAACGCATATTTTTTTTTTGTAATAAAAAAAATTCTGCTGGTCAATTTTAATACTACTAGTGTCAAATGATAGCACATTTATATTTGTATCAGAAACTACCTTGAATAAAGTCTACTGCAAGCCAATCAATTAAATTTTTTCTAGAATGCTTAATCAAGAGCGCATTGTGTTTGAAATCCAACGCAATGATCAGCTTTTGTTCCACCGCATATCAATTATTTGTAAATGCAGTACCACTGGTTCTTGTAAATTTGTTCTAAAACAAACACCTAATATAGAATCCATTGTAATATGGCACCCTTTCATGAGCTGGGAGCGGTAAAAGTCGTCACATTGTATCAGGAAGATTATACCCAAGTACAAATCGCACGAAAATTGGGAATGCACCAGTCTTCGGTTTCACGAATACTTAAGCGATATCGTGAGACCTTTGAGTATAAAAGGAAGCCTGGACAATGACGTAAAAGGTGCACAACCGAGCATGACGACCGATTTTTAAAAATGAATTCGTTACGAGATCGGAAGCTATTTCTACTTAACTCAAAAATGAGGTACTTAGTGCGCGCCAAGTGAATATTAGTACTAGAACAGTTAGAAGAATATTAAAAGAAGTGAACCTAACTTCAAAACGACCCGTAAAACTTCCACGGCTTCTTTCTCTCCACAAATCCAGCAATTTAGAATTTGCCTATAGTCATACAAATTGGAGAACTGATTAATGGGCCACTGTTCCCTTTTCAGATGAGACCAGAATTCAATTATTGAAACCAGATGGACGTAATCTGGTATACAGAAGAATTGGAGAATGCTACGCTCCGTGTAAAATGATTCAAACTGTAAGCTTTGGTGGAGGTCCAATAATGTTTTAGGGTGGAATCATTTGGAAGGGCCGGACGGGGCTGGTTTAGATTGGTTTGAGGATGAATGTAGACTGGTATGTTCGGAATATTCTTGGCGATGACATTTTACCATAATGTGGGCTTCATAGGTTATGATAATTTTGTGTTGCATTATAACGCTCCAGTCCACGTAGCTGCAACGGTACGACAATATCTCTAAGATATCGGTATTCGGCACTTAAGTGGCCACCAATGAGTCTGGATCTTAACTCGATCGAACACGTATGGGACATTTTAAAACGCCTTATTAGAGCTAGAAATCCCGCACCAGCTTCTAAAGCAGAGCTGAGAGTTGCAGCACAAGAAGAGTGGAATCTGATTCCGCACGAAATGATACAAAGCATTCTTCTTAGTTTGCACAGAAGGATGGAAGCTGTAATAAGGGCACTGGAGAGAAATACTCATTACATTACTAAATTAATCAAACTAAATTGTAATAAAGCTAGTTTTAATGTTTATAAACCGGTTTTAAAAATTATAAAAAAAATATTTTGACACATTTTAACATTTTGCAATGAAAAATACATACCCGCCATAGTTCCATAACGCCACATTTGTGGCTATTTTGAGAAAAAAATAAATTTGGGATCATTTGATACCAGTTTCCAGATAGATATATGAATATTTTTTGTTTCCGTTGATAGTTTTGATTTACAGCCAGCTAAAATAGCATTGCTAAATATCATTGCTATGAAACTCACATTTGTAGTTTAGTAGTGGTATAAACGCAGCATGATAAATATAGTTCGCTTTGTTAGCAAAAATTTCAAATAATGTTATTAGTTCCAACTAAATCGATTCTTATAAGTGAACGTCTAATGCTCACTCCAAGTGGCAGCTGTGGTGTGACAGAAAACTGCCGTCTTAGTCTCAAACGCGGTATCTACTGCTTCTCGAGAGTAACTTCTGATTTGGAATCCTTCCACTGATAAAAGTCATAGTTTTCTATTTTCCTAATTTCAACCTTTGATTTTTGGGCTTTTGCAACCGCATCAAAAAAATCGTCTAAATCGAAGGTTGTTCTGGTTTTTTTAGAGATAGTTCCACCTGATAGTGGAAACTGTCTGACGACATACATGTGTGTCCTGAATCAAAAAATGGTCAAAGTTACCCAAAGTGAAAGTTTATCGACAAATTTTTACGCTACAGCTATTTCATATCGATCAGAAATTTGCCGTTAAACCTTCACTTATTTACAATTTCATACAAAATAACTTGGGTAACATTGACCATTTCTTGAATTTTTTCTAAATGTTTCATAGAATTGTATACTACCTCTAAAATCTACAGTCCGGATTATGTACATGATTTCGCTCCTGGTTCAAAATAATTGAAAATTATTTCCTTCGCAAATATCTCATCACTATTATATAAAAATGTTTGTAAACATCAATTTTTGTTTTGGCTGGAACAGTTGTCTAACCATAATATTGATTTGTTGGGCGTCTATAGCTGTTTTATAAATGAATAGAAGCAGCTGACGATATCTACTTTGTCTCTGCCTGAAACACCCTCGTGCCATAGAACGGCGTATGGTTTAAGCTGCGATTTTAATCCAAGTGGTACAAAACTTTCATTGTACGCTACAAGTCTTTTAATAAAAATTATTTTTTTAAAGCTATTCATTCTTGGCAAAATAATAATTTTCTGCAAATCTGCAGAAACAATGACAACCCATCTTAAAACTTGGCGCTTGATTGCGCCTGGTAAAGTTCTCTTGACTGATTTGCACGTATTTTATAGTATTTCCAAGAGGTACATACATATTTCACAAGTATCATTCAAATTTTCCTCGTTGTGATAATGCAATTTGAATTCTTCACATTGTTCACATTCTTCATGCCCCAGTAAAGCAAATGAAATATTTTTTGCTTTTACACGTAAGCGATATGATTCATATGAGACTATGTCTTTGGGGCTTTTGGTTTTAAAATCCTCGAACATGGTGGAAACTGATGTCACTTGGGAGATATAAACAACGGTAAATGCAGTATACTAGATACAAATGCGGTATGTACAATACATATTCGCGCAAGTAGTTACTGCGTTTTTAGCTAGTAGTATGTAGATACCCCATTTGTGCTTAGAAAGTGTAGAAATTTTAGAAAGACACGATAAAATGATGCGTGTTTTTTGGAATAAATAATGTAAAAACCGCGTTTTCAATTGGTAAATAGGTAGAATAACATGCCAGGTTACTAAGAAAATCATAAACTCAATTTCCGGTTAAAAGATATAAACATTTCTTTGAACGTAATATAAAACTGATTTATTTATCAAAGCTCTTTAATTGAGCCTAACATAGAAGTTATATAATAGACCTAATCAAAAATATTCAAATAAAATTAACGTGTAGGCGATGGTTGATAATATGGAAAACATGTTTATCAACATTAGAAAAGCTTCCGGAAAAGAACTTTTGATAAAAACAAAAAAATTATTGTATAAAAATAAAATGATCAATATGAGAGCAAAACAAAGTTTCCTGAGAAATTGTAAAAGAGAAAACAAACTATGAAATTTCAAATTACATAAAGAGAAAGTTTTTGAATCATTTGAAATACAAGAACATCCGTACCAGGGGGTCAATTCTCGTTCTGTGAAAAGTACAATGAAAAGTATTTTCAGTGAGAAATAGAGATTTCCGATTCATGTTTCATGAGAAGGAAAAAAATGACGTCAAAATCTTCTCATATGAAAAAAACTTTCTCACCAAGTATTTTGGTCGTGGAAATATAAATGAATATGAAATTCAGTTTTATAACACTTAAATTTGCAATTTAATGTTAAATGTTCAACCAAACTATAATACTACCTAGTCACTTTAAAACTAATTTATAAGCAAATTTATTAAACAAATTTCAATTCATTTAAGAAAAATCCCTAAATAATTAGTTTCGTTTAGTATAAATAAAATTTGGCCATTTTAGTAATTTATTTTATATTTTGACAAGCAATAACGAAAACTGGTTTAACTCTCTATTTACCTCTCTTTGTGAGAGTGATTAAATCTAATTACAAATTATAATCTCTTTTATCATCTATTTAGTTAATATTTGCACCATTTACCTGGCGCACCTAGCGGAAATATATATGAAACTTGATAAAATATGTTTTGCTGTGTAGTATTCAGCGTATTTCCATCGTTCTTTTTCATTTGGACAACGAGAATCGCATATTGCTGTTGCGTGAAAAGATACTAATGAGAAAGACGTGATGGAAACTAAATGGAAAGATTTTTTTCATTCCATTTTTTCATAGAACGAGAATTGACCCCCAGGACAACATACAACGTGCAAAAAAGTATTGTTTAACAAAATTGTTAAATTTAAAAATTAAAATATGTAATTTCACCTTACAAAAGTTAGAAGATGAAGTAAGCACTTTATTTATATTTTTGAGGCAAGAATTTTGTTTGGGCTCTACACAAACTACACATGAACCAAAAAATGGATAAATAACAAAACACCAATAATTGTAACTTGAGTTGCGATTTTATACCCGTTGTTGTAATTTAATAAAAAATAATAATAAAAATTTTGGTTTTTGTTTTTTTAAGTGAGTGAAAAGTTGGTGATTGCAACAAATTCGAGTACATTTTTCTAAATATATAATGTATAACAATATTCAATATATTTACCAATAATTATAATTTAGATTTGGAACCCTCATTTTATTCAAGTATAAATTTAACACATTCGAAAAAAGACCAAAGTAAATTTGTAGTAAAATTCGAAGATAAAATTTATCGATCATTATCCTCCTAATTTCTTGTTAATATTTTATTATTTTAGATAAAAATAATTTTATACCGGCTTTTATTATCAGTCATAAAATGTATCATTCTTTTTTCGAACATGGATAGCAGATTTGTAGTACATTTTCATGTTGTTGTTTCTTAATTTTGTTTTTGTTAACAGACACAATTTGAGTTTTTTTTTTAACACTAGGTTTACGAAAATTTCTTACCTATCTCTACGGCACGCGTCAATATGACACCTGATAAAAAAATAAACATTTTGTAAAATATGTAATTTATTTTTATTAAGGAATATTGTCATACAGGTGTATTGATATCAAAATCATCAAAATATGTAATAAAAAGACAAGTCGCAACGTTCGTCAGTTCGGACAAAAACATAAAAAAAAACAACGAGCGAGTTCACACTCAACTCGCAAAAGAATTATGTGAAAAACTTTAATTATTGAATCATTTCAAGTCTCTTAATAATACTTTTTACACTTTCTGCCGTAGGCACTTGGCGAAACACACTTAATACACACATTTTTAAAATTTTTTTAAAACACTTGTTAAATATTTCGCAAAATTCCAACAGGTTTAAAAAATCACTCGATCGATTTCGGCTTGTTAGGCCATCATCAGGAGTATCTACTAAACTGTAAAATTAAAAATGTAGTTATAGTTGGAAAAAGCAGAAAGTGAAACAAATAGATACAAATAAAAAATGTGGGAGTGGTAAACAATAAAAATGGTAAGAGCAATAAACATTAAAAATTAAGAGGGGTGAGCTAAACACAGGTATATGATTATTAATTAGTCAACGGCCGAATAACAAAATTCCAGATGTTGTTTTTTTCCTTCTTTATTTTATTATAACCCGACGTATTAGTCATTTTATGGGATGGTATGGGTATGGGAATAAAACAGTGCGGGGTCGGTAATTGGTAAGAAACGGATTTCCCTCTGTTCGTTGAGGATATTTTGGTTAAGAAATATAGCTTTTCGGAGTTCGTAAGATTCTAAGTTGTCTAAACGTATGCTTTTTGGTTGTACATGTAATATTTCTAAATTGTTTAAAATGGATGTGTGATTTTCTAACGATAAATGATTATAAAGGGATGATTCATGGCTACCAGATATATATTCTTTAACTCTAACTTCAAAATTGTGCCCAGTCTGTCCGATATAAGAGGAACTACAATCATTGCAATTGATCTTATAAACGCCAGACTTGGAAAGGCGATCAATTCTTGGTTTATGTTTAAAAATCATTTTCTTAATTTTACCGTTTAACAAACGGAATATTGCAGCTACTATACGTTTTTCAGGCCTAATTAACTAAATTCCAAACCAAATTGACAATTATTCAAATAGGATTGGCATATTGGTCCACAGCCTAAATTAACATCATTTTATGTAATAACTAGCTGAGCCCGGTCCGCCTTGCTGGCCCTAAGTAAAGCTTTTCTTTTGTATTGTCTCTCGATTTAAATAGATGTCACAGCATTTTTCGTATATCTGTACAATAAGTACATTGTATTAGAGTGTAAACATTATAACGGGAAATTGATTTGGCAATATTGTTAATGAGCTATTGGAATGCAAACTGCTGTTAAATGATGACAATGGAAAGATAAATGTAGATGATTCGTATTATATGCCGCACAGTGATACCTGATGGAAGAATATTATTAAAAAATGTAATAAATATTTTATGTGAAATGAAATTCGTATAAATTTATTGTAACGTTCTTTATTTAAAAATTTGTTTGGTTTAAAATTTGGTAATTAAATTAGTAAAATGTTAATTGATAAAAATTACATTATACTAGCTGACCCGGCGAACTTCGTACCGCCTCAAAATTAATAAATGTTGTGTTAAGATATTAGCTGAATTAAATTCAAATTTTTATTAAGATAAACTGAATATTAAAAATAAATTCAATAAATGTACAAAAATCAAAATGAAATGTATTTTAATTACTTTGAAATGAATGTAATTCACGTGGCAAAAAGGCATTTGCTTTATTGAAGTGAATCGAAATGATTCGTGTGACATTGTTGCACTAAATTCTATTAAATTATTTGCTGGATGGGTTGCACTCGAGTCGATTCCTTTCATTGAAGCACCTTGTGATATACGACATTTCTCGTTTTGTTGTCAGGTGCGAGAACAAACAAAGCGGATGGTTTGCCGACATGTGAACATGCTACGTACAATTGACCGTGAGAGAAACATTCATTTTCTAAATTTAGCCCACAAACACTCAAGGATTGGCCTTGTGATTTGTTGATCGTCATGGTGAATGCAAGACGAATCGGAAATTGAATTCGTTTAAACTCAAATGGCATATCGGTTGGGATCATCGGAATTCTCGGAATGAGAACTTCCTCACCTTTGAACTTTCCTTTGAGTATCGACGCGTGAATCACATTGCACATGAATTTTCTCACCACCAAACGCGTTCCGTTACATAGTTTTGGTTGGTTCAGATTTCGAAGCATGATAACTACTGATCCAACCTTCAGTTGTAAATTGTGAGGTGGTAAGCCAGGCAGATCCAATGAGTTTAAAAATTCAGTTGGATAGTTGGTTGCTTCGTCTTCGTTTGTTACACAGTCGATAGATTTGAAGGAATGCAGTGGACCAACGATCTGATTTTGAATTGTGAAGTTCAAGTTATCCACATCTTTGTTTTTTGCAGCAAGAATTACTCATTCACTCAACCAATTGTGATTTTTGTGGTTAGCAATGATGTTCGGGAACACTTCGTTGATGAGCTCATCCTTCGTTGAGACGAAATCGCAAAAATTTGGCGGAAACGAAATCAATCCGTTCGATTCGTCGACAGGAAGACGGCCATTACCGATAGTCAGCAATTGCTTGGAGAAATCTTCGGCAGATGGATTATTTGGATTATTTTTTTTTTGTCGTCAGCTGAAGTTTTTCACATAGCGCCACAGAGTCGATGATTTGAGGCAAGCGTTTATTTCATCGGCAGCGGTCGATCTTGGAATGACTGGTAGTGTTTGACGGAAATCGCCAGACAGTAGAATCATTGCGCCTCCAAAACATTTTGAGTCATTGCGCAGATCTTTCATAGTTCGATTGAGTGCTTCCAATGCGCGTTTGTGCGCCATTGTGCATTCATCTCAGATGATGATTCTACTTGCTACCAAAATCTTGGCTATTGCTGAGTGTTTCGCAATGTTGCATGTCGGTTTTTCTGTCGTTTGAAGGTTTAACGGCAATTTAAACGCTGAATGAGCCGTTCGGCATCCTTCTAGCAACGTGGCCACTATCCCAGAAGAAGCAACTGCTGCAGCAATTTCGGATCTCGCGCGAACAGTGGCCAAAATCAATGACATGAGGAATGTCTTACCAGTTCCACCGGGCGCATCGAGGAAAAATAAGCCACCATTTGCATCATCAATTGCCTTCATTAACGTATCGTACACTTCTTTCTGTTGGGGGTTCAACAGTGGTACATTCGTTTGAACTGAACTTGAAAGCGTCGTTCATTCCACGATATGGCGTTGGCATTCCTAACTTGAGGTAACAAATGTCTTCGATTAAAAGCAAAGCCTGGTTATGTATCTCCTCATTCACCTCGAGATCGGGATTCCCTGAACTGACACGAATTCGATGTAAAATGTCTTCTGACATGTCATCCTTGTACTTGTTCCAAAGTTCACGTGGATTCGATGGAAAGCAGGTCGACATAATGTTAGAAAATAATGTTCGTATCTGACTTGGAGATGCAGAAACCATTGCTTCAGCGATTTTCATGTCCCAATGAGTATCGTTTTCAAGCAAATTGAGCTGTTGACATGCAGCACGAAATGTTGGGCACACTACACCATCGACAGTTCGAAGTGATTCAAATGATGTCGGCCCACGAACATTCACCAGCAACAACCGCAAGTAGAAGCATTCGACTCCGGATGATCAGGAACAGCATCATCTTGCTTCCGACGTTGAAATTTCTTTGATGAAGCGTTCCAAGTGTAAGAACGTGGTATTTCAGAGTAGAGCAACGTTCGTGCAAACGGATCATTTTGACAAATCGAAAAGAAACTGGTCAATGGTGTCGCTGGAGGTATTTCAGCACGTTGAGCAACATTCGATGCGTTGAAATAAACTCATTGTCCATTCTCCAGATGCACCGCCAAATGTACAACAGTGGGATGACGTTCATGAATTGGGAATGAGAATATGCGCCAAATCGCCTCATTGCAGCTCACATATCGACCAACTTGATAGTGCGTGATTTCATCGTTGGTATTGGGAGTTTGAATGCCAAAAACCGCCATATCGCTGCCTTTCGTGACATATTTGCAGATGTATTTGATAGACTTCACTGAATTGCAACACTCCACGTTACAATGTGCCTTGAATGTTTTGGAAAGAAGTGGCGAATTCGGAACAATCCAAGAGTTGTAAACCACGAAATCTTTTCCTTTCACTTTCGTTGTTATAGTTCTACCGTTTTCATCGGGTGATCGACGCCGATACAGTGGATAACCATCGTTGCCAGTGATAGTCAGCGTTGTCAAATTTCGTGGATAACGCTTGGAACACTTGCCGTCAAAAATGCACGGTGATTGAGGGTTATTGGCGCCACACGGACCGTGAATCATGTTCATAATTACAAAATTATGCAGGTCTGGATCGGTTTCGGGATCAGGAATCTCAGCACATATGATGTCATCTATTTGGTCTGGTCGAATTTTTTCGACTAACCAAATAAGAATGTGTGCATGCGGCAAGCCTCGTTTTTGCCATTCAATGGCATACATCCAGCATCGAGTATCCCCAAAGACGCGATGCTTAGTAATGTAGCTCATCAGCGACCGGATTTTTTGTTTGAAGACACGTGCTGTGATGTCGTACCGATCACTTGATGTTTGTATGGGGAGCAGCAGTTGAACAATTTCTATCCATTTCGTATTGCACGTAAATGTGATGAATAGATCAGGACGACCGTAATGATGAACATATGTCATTGCATCTTGCGCATATTCATGCATATGCCACGGGCCGCCAATGTACGTTGCCGATAGAATAGTCAATCGACCAACATTAGTTGCATCTCCTTCGGTGCTGATTGCATCGCGTAAATGAATATACTCCTCCGAAGCAGTTTGCCTTGGTTCAATCGAATGGAAGTGAGACGCTCCGCTTCGATTTTGACGTACATGTCGACGCAATATTGCTGAAGCAATCGACGAAATCGCAGCAAATAGTTGTCAGCATTTTGACGAATCATTAAACGATAAGCGTAATAATTCATCGAGCTAACCTTCTTGGTAGTTTCCTCACCTGAAATGAAACTAGAGTCATGTTGAAATGAAAATTATGATATCGGTACTCACCACTCAATGGATTTATAATGTTGATATTGAAGTGGTATCCATCGTCTCCTTGACAAAACATCAGCGGGTATTGCAATGTATCGTATGCACGGTGTGTTTCGAATATTTGTTGCAGTTGTCCAGTGTCGCGACGTGTAAGCACAATATCGCGCGTTTCCAAGTTTTCACCAGCAATCACAATTGCGACTTCATCTATTGTTGGAGCATTGAATTGGCGTTCGTGTGTTCCAGCGTGTCGTTTATCCGCTATGATTATGACTTTGTAGTCATCACTTGGCATGCGATCCAACGCAGTTTTGAACAACCGAACCAAGGCATGATATTCATGTAGTAATTGCTGCAGATCTTGAAGAATTGCTCCTTTCATTGCCATATTGATCGTTTGACGCCGATCAAGTTGGTCCTGCATATTGCCCATGAAGTAAATTTGTATGAATTTATGCTGTGCGTCTTCAAGCGGTTGCAATGATCCAATTCGATGTTGAATTTGGCATTGGATCTGTAAAGTCGAAGGCGAAGTCAGAATTAGTGATTTATGATCACCAAAAGAAAATGAAAGTTTACTCTCTCAAGCAGAAATGAACTTGAATGTCGGATTGAATTCGCGTTCTTCGATAATGTCTGCTCCAAATGAAGTCATTTAGAAAGATCCATTGTATCTTTGAGTATTGGATAGAAAATGTCGTGATTCTGGTGTTTCGCTACGAAGCAATGAATGCAACGGCTCAGGTGGCCGAGGCAATAATGGCAATTTCACCTTGCCACTGAGACAGCACCATCCAGGCGTTTCTCCGGCGAACTTCAATGCACCGCAATGACCGCACACAACCTCCATTGGGCCAATTCGAACGAAAATGTACGAGCTGTAGTCAATTGTGCAATCATATTGAAACTCTACTCGATTCAAATCAACACTTGAAGCATTTCTTCTTGCGCGTCGAAGATTATCACTTTGTTGACCTGTGCGATAAGCTCGACGATTTCTCATTACCAACTGAGCCGTTTGACGTACTGCCTGTCTTTGTACTTGTGTTTGTGAAGCACGAAGTCGGGCCATACTGACGCGGCGCTCTTCTCGTACGATTTCTTGTTCATCTGCAGTGGATTGATTCGCAAAATTCCGAAGTCTAATTGCATTACGGTTTCATTGTGAAAGATTAGATCTTATGGCTCGCGGCATTGTAAATAACACTGGAAAATTAATTACACAATTCAAAATTACATAATGAAGCATTTATCGATGCGCGCACAATTACAAATGTGATAACCTCACAAAGTGAACATCTTCGAATGCAACTTACCGTTTGAAAATCACGATCGAAAATAGAATTCCACAGAATTTCGAACGAATCCGCCTGGAAAATCAAATACGCAGTCCAAAATTACCGATTGGATTGATTGTCGATGCTTTCACAATGTCCAATTCATCAAACTGAACTCACCTCTTTGAAATCACTTTTCGCTGATGAATTTCAGAACAACTCGTTTGAAAAGAATTAATTAAATCGAATACAAATGTAATAACCGTATAAAACTGAATGAAAAATGGTGAAAACTCGAAAACAAATGCTGATAAATCGCGGCGCACTTAGACCAGAAACTAATGGAAACAACAACAACCCATATAAAATCCGCTTTCTCAAGCGTGGACAGTTGCGGACAGATGACTATAGACAAATAATATATGGTTGGTATTTTTTCTGTAAACAAACCATTTAGTTTTTATTTTTTTGAAAAAGTGTTTGAGCGTAATTTCGTGAAAATTAAAAATTATCAAATAAAACAAACGATAAAAAAATTATATACATATGTATATAATTAATTATTAATTAAAAATTAACAAAAAAGGAAAATTCATCGAAATCAGTCAAAATATATGAGAAAATGAATTTTCTTCATAAATTTTTTTTTCGTGAATTTTCCGATGTTTTAATAGTTATTCTGCTATTCGGGACGGAGACAAATTCAACAAATTAAAAATCATAAAAATCGGTCCAGCCGTTCTTGAGTTATAAATGGTGTAACTAACCCGACTTTGTTTTATATATAGATTAAATCCTACTACAATGCAGAATTAAATTGTTTATACATACGAATTTCGATTTGGATTAAAATTGGTGCAGTCCTGTTGATTTTTCTTCATAAAATCTTTCGTGTATAAAATTCCACTTAAAGTAGACGGCAGCAAGATATTGCGAATTTTATTGTTGTTTAAATTTATCTGCGAAAAAATTCGCTCAACATTAGCTCTTGCTACTGAAATTATTAAAATATCTTGTATGAACATTTTCAATTTGGGAAAAGACGCTCTCACTGGTATTGCAGTGGAATATAAATCGGAATAGACTCCACAAACCATACCATTTAGATCAGCCCAATTTTCATATTTTTGGTTTTGGTGGAAATTATAATACATATACCTAGGTAATCTAAAACAAAATTAATTTTTTTTGAGAAATCTGTTAAAAACAGGGATTTCATGAAAAATCTGGCAAATATTGAATGAAATCTGTTTTCTGTTCTGATCAAAAATCTGTCGAAAACAGACAAATCTGTCGATCTGGCAGCACTGATTATTGCACAATTATAAATATTAATTTTATATATGCGTAATCTTTCACCTCATGTACGTAGTCTACATGGAAGATACATTAACATAAGTCACGAAAATAAAATAATAATAATAAAAGGGTACGAAGACGGTGAATGTATAGCCGATATTATATAAAACTTTTATATAAATACATATAAAAGAAAACGGGGGTGAACTAATCGCAGTGACAAAAGGCGGAAAACGTAGAGAAAAATTAACGCCGGACGTCCTAGAAAAAATCGAGCAAATAATTGAAATAAATTCGGAAATAACCCTAAAAAATATAAATGAAGTGCGCCTGCGAGACAAAAATGTTGAAGTCTCGTAATCAACAATTTTAAAAAAATTAAAAATTAATTGCTGAGAAGATGGTGGATTTCCATATTTCTTCTGTTTCTTTCTGTTAAAAAAAAAAAAAAAAAAAAAAAATACGTCACCATAAACTACAACAAAAGTACCAGCCACATAATAAGTAAAATTTTCAAAACAGTTAACTATAAAATTGTATACAAAACAAATCAAAAATTACAACAAATAATAAAACCACAACAAAACACAGAAATTGACAGTGGTATTTAAAAACTAACATGTAATAAATTTTACATCGGGCAAACGGGACGCTCTTTCAATAAGCGGTTCACAGAACACACGAACGAAATAAAAAACGTACGAAAAGCAGATAATTTAAAATCGAATTACGCCCAGCATATGATCACGGAAAATCATACGTACACTGACATCAACACCAATTTACAGGTTATTCAAAAATTATCAAAGGGAAGATACATGGACAGGATTGAAGAAATCGAAATATATAAAAATAGAGACAATCCATTGATGCTGAATGACAAAGTCAACACCAGGAACAACAAAATATATGATTTGATACTATCTAACGTACACTTTAAAAATTTTTCGTTATGCAAAGTATAAAAAGATGATCATAAATCAAATTTTTAATTGAATTAGAATTAGTTGGAAAATGAGGAACTGAGGAAGGATGAACATCCAAAACTAGTCTTCCAAAAATAAAAATAAAAAAATTGTCACAAATAAGAAAGTCTTTTCAATTTAACAAAAATAAAATAAAAATAAATGTGAAAATAGAAAAATTTAAAATAAAAATAATTTTATTTTTATCATTAAAAATTACCTTAAAAATGGCCAGGCCCGTTGTGGATAGGATGAACTCTGCATCTACCATCGAACTAAGGCGAGCATATGCATTGAATTTTACAAATAATGCTCCAGAAGACCGTCAAAAAACGAACTTTATTGATGAAGCTGCGTTTAACCTCCATTTAAGGCGGTCCCAAGCCAGATCACGAGTTAATTACTCGTGCGAATGTTGTCATTCCACCCGTCTAAGGTCGTAATGTTACGTTGATCGCGGCTATTAACAATCAGGGTGTGGTTCATCACAAAATTTTTGCGAATCCCACTGTAAATTCAAATAAATTTTGCGAGTTCCTAAATGAACTACTAAACCAGCTGTCCGATAGAGGCTTGATAGATACATGGCTTCTTTTAGCAATCGTTCGATTCACAAAGCAGAAGTAAGGGAATTGATCCGCAGAACTCAACATAGGCTTGTATTCCTTTCACCTTACTGTCTTATGCTTAATCCCATCGAAAGTGTGTTCTCGAAGGTTAAGTCAACTGCTAGACAAATTTTATGTGATCCTTCCAACAGCCGAAATATAGTAGATGTCATCGGAATTTCTGTAAGTCAAGTAACCGAAACCGACTGTACTAATTTCATAATGAATATGATGCTAAAGTTGAGTGCGGCAACAACAGGAGCTCCTTTGGAAAAACGTACTCACTATGCCATACGTACTACATACTTATGTATGTGTACAAATTTACATATTTAATTTAAATTTACGTTCAATCCAGCAAAAATGAATTATATTGTGTTATAAAATTACTTTATTATAGAAATAAAAATTTTATTAATTATTTTTATTTATTTTGAGCCAATTCTTAATATTTAAACAATTATTTTATTGGTATAGGGCTCTTTATTTTTATTTATTAATACTTGAGCTTCCAATCCCAATTCGGGATCATTTTCAAAAGCTGCTTCAAATGCTTTTGAAAATGATCCCGAATTGGGATTTTTAATTTTAATAAATATATATTTATGCGGAAAAATTAAAAAATAAATAATTAATTAAAACTATTTGTATCAAAAAGTGTTAAATTTATATAATTTTTGAAATGGTTCGAATTAGTCTGAATAAAAATTTAGAGACCGTATTTTATTATATTTTAAATGTAAAATACAGTTCCTATTTATTTTTTTTGTGTTTCTCTGGGAATGTACATATGGATGGGTCAGAAGCTATAAGGCCTAACACCACTTTTCGAAAAATTTTCAATTGTGTTATATGTACATATTACTATCTAGTTAGTTGTGAACTCTTTGAAAATTATTTTGTTCTTTTATTATTTAAAAAAATTTCATTAAAAAACATCAAAAATTGATATAGGTTTTGAATTTTATTGAATTTTTTCAAAAGCTATTGCAATTAACTCCACTGTAATTAAACGCATTGGTTTACTATGGAGGGTCTCCACTTGTGTATTTTTCTTTTGACAAAAAATAAATGACATTCGGCTCATGACATTTTTTATACAACTACTAACATAAAGAATATAACAAATTTCTCTCTTTGAGAATAAGAAAAAAATTTGAATTTGGTTCCTTTTTCGATTAATATAATTTTTGAAATATTATATTTATATTCCACAATTTATTATTTATGTTTTAATTTAATAAGACAATTTCTATTTTATTTTATTTTCACCTGAAATTTATTAAAAGGCTAAAATTTCAATGCGAATGCTCAAAACCATTTTTGTGTATGTATTTTGCAAAATGTACTAAAAATTTTCAAGAGAAAAATACACAAGTGGAGACTGGCCAAGATATACAGAAAATAAGGTATAATATTGCGCATGCTGTTGCTATCCTTTTTTCACAATTTGACGTCACGTGAAGACAAAAATGCTGATATTTATATGGAGTTTCGTGATATTTTTATTAATTTTTTAAATAAATGGAAAATAAATGAATTTTTTTTTATTTTTGCCATTAATTATTTTTCGACTTTATGTTAAATTTAAACATTTCAATTTTGATTTTAGTTATATACTGCAATACTTTCGGAATTAAATCGCGAAAAGAGGCATGTTTTAATATTCGTGTCTAGAGCAGACTGTTTGAGCACATTGCATAACAAGTTTTGGAATTTATGAGTATAATTTTTCTGTTAAATGCAGAGAACGATTTGATTTTAATTATTTAATTCAAAAATTTGGGAGTGTTCGATTTTAAATATACTAAATTTGAATAATTCCTATTGCAACAAAACTATCAATTGTACTTCTGATAAGAACACATAATAGAACACTAAACAGTGAATGGGTGTTTTGATTTAGTTGTATCGAAAACCATAAGGCAATAAATGAAATAAGCCAGAGATTTAATTTTAATTTATAGTTTTATTTAATTTCTTTTTTTTACAATTTATATTTTCTATTAACTGGGCGTTTAATAATTTGTGAACTGAATTTTTATTTAATATATTTTTCCATTTATATTTAACGTTGAATATGAACATAATATTTGAATAGGTACGTGGATACCAATAATTTGAAGCCAAACGAAAATAGATGGCAAAAATTTGAGTACACAACGTAAAAAAATAAAACTTTTAATAATTGGTACGTAAATGACCAAAAACATTTAATAATTTAATTGTTTTATGTTATGTATTCATAATTTTGTTTACCTTTTTTTCCATTTATCTTAGACATTATACACCCGAAAGAATTATTTCTCAAATATTTGGACCATAAAAAAAATATAAAGCATAAAAAGGGTCTCGGTAAACTATCATTATCAATTGTAAATACGGTTTGTTAAAAAAAATTACGATTATTCTTGATTTATTTAAAAAATTAATCAAAAAACCGCCAAATTTCATATAAATGTCTGCTTTTTTGTCTTCAAGTGACGTGATGCGCAAAGAAAGACGAAAATGAGACACGGGAATATACTACCTCTTTTTTCTGTATATCTTGGAGACTGGCCATCAAGCGAAACTTCACATTTTTTTTTTCAAACACAGTTATTCGGTTGATTAAAAGCTAAAAATCGAAGTTCATTTAAATGTCATAACATAAAAAAAAATATAAGTGTTAAAAAATATAAATTTATATAATATAAAAAAATATTAGTGTTTTTTGGTATTATAAAAAATCAAGGTACCCTTTAAAACGACATGCAGACTGTGGACTCAGATACTGATTTTTCAACAGATTATCATTATAGGCCAAGAAAAATTTTTAGTATTGACTATTCCGACTCTTCGTCTGATTCGGAAAAAGAAAATGTAGATAGCAATTCAATTGAACCCATTGAAGAAAATCATTCAACAGTTGGAAGAAAAAGGACTCGAGATCCAAAAAAATGGAAACGAAATAATACAGAATAGATTACGAGAGCTGCAATACACTAATTCGAATGGGCACGTAATGACGGCTAAACTATTTCAAGATAAACAATGTTATTGTCGACTCAATTGCAATCAAAAGATTAGTGCCAGTTTTAGAATAAATATAATGAACTCATTTTACAAACGAAGCAGTAGCGAAAACCAAAATCTTTATATACGTGGCTCGATCAAAACTTCACCAGTAAAAAGACGCCGTTCTCAAGATAATTCAAAAACTCCTAGGCTCCTTTCGAAAACATTTCATATTCGAAATGACAAACAAGACATTCGCGTCTGCAAAAAAATATTTTAAAGAAACATACCAGATAAGTGACCATCGAATAGAAAGATGTTCTTCGATTGATTATGTTCATTTACTGCACGATCATCGAGGTAAGCACATACCAAGTAATAAAATTGATGACACAAATATCGTTAATCATATAAAGTCATTTCAGCGAATGCGGAACTTGCACGCAATAATATGGCCATAGATAGAGGAAATGCGTTCGAAGAAATTTATGTTTTTACCTTCGATTTGGAAAAAGCTTTAACCTTTCCTAAGTTATCTACCTCTGTGGCATATTATAAAAGAAATTTATATGTCTACAATTTTGGTTGTCATGATTTTAATAATGATGTAAGATGCATGTATGTCTAGCCGGAGACTGCAGGTTCGCGTGGATCCTAAGAAATATCTTCTTGTTTAACTAAATTTATTAAAACCCATGCCAATAATCATAAAATATAATAATGTACTCCGATGCTTGTACAGGACAGAATAGGAATATCAAAACTGCTCTAAGCTTATTGAAACTTGTTCAAAGTGATGAGATAAATGCGGATTCCGGAAGGTGTATATATGTACAAAAATGATGAACCAATATTTGGCTGAATACATCAGGTAGTAACTTCTGACAAAAAATTGTATTTATGCTACCAACTTCTAGAAACTAAATGCAAATTTTTGCATATCGAATCTTTTTTAAGATAGGCAAATTCTTAGTGCTTGATTTAGACACACTTCTTTTATTGCAACAAGCTGCCAATGGAAATTCTTTTGTTATTTGGGTTTACTAATAATGTTTTATTTTAATCCTTAAAATATCATATTTATGTATGTATACCAACTAAATCAATAAATACTATAATAATATATTTCATCAATATTAACTTTATTAATGATCAATAATCTTTATTTATTTATGTAAATATTATTATTTTTTGAATTGTAAGTGTGCCTTTGAACAGTATAGACGTTTGTTTTTTTTCTCGTGTGTTGTGAATTTAAAAAATATAATAGAAAGCATATTAATATAAAATTTGAGCCTTGAATGGTATAAACGTTTATTGAAATATAATAATAATATAAATATTTAAATATAAAATATGGATTGTGCTAAATGCAGCTTGGCTTTTACAAATAACCAGACGATCAGCTGTTCTGGTTTTTGTAGCAAACTGTTCCACTATGGTTGTGCTGAAGTGGACCGTGTGGCATACAACCAAACACGGAAATGCTCAAACATTATGTGGTTCTGCTGTGACTGCAGAGACCTTATGAAGAATCAGTCATTCTTCAAGGTAATGAGGGACTGTAATTTTAGCGCCAATACTGCCCCGCAGCCCTTTGTTGATAAGCTGCTTGACGAGATTCCCTTTCTTAAACAACAACTTGGCATGATCCTTGATCGTCTGCCTGAGTTGTCATCCTCTACTACCGATATATCCGATGAAGAAAATAATGCTATTCTCAAGGAAACAACGTCCGATAATATCGTAAAAGGTATACATAGTTCTGGGTTGCCTGCTGTTAAACCTATTAGTCCTGCGGTCTTACAACCAGCCTTTCAAAAACCTCCGGCCTCTACTGGAACCTTTTCTGATGTGGTGATTTCTTCTTCAATGAGTTCCAATGTTGCCGTGCCTGCAGTTGGAAATAAGCATCTTCAAAATCTGGGCACAAAACTATCTGTGGTACCAGACAATTTTCGGAAAATTTTGGGGTAAAGGTCATTGTACCGATGGTATGGCTACACGTCTCGAAATTTGATCCGGATACGTCTGAAAATGAAATTGCGTCCATGGGTAGAACTTGTTTGGAGATCGAAGACTGTAAAGCATTCAAACTGGTTCCTAAATTACGTAGCATCGAATCTCTGGAGTTTGTTTGCTTCAAATTGGGCATAAAAGCTGATGTGTATATTAAGGCCCTAGACCCTAATACTTGGTCAACCGGTGTACACATTCGGGAGTTTTACGATACAAATTTATTGCTGCTCTCAACAAGTAGCAGAATAAATTATAAGAGCTTAATAAGTAGTAAATTTATCTCAAGTAATAACCTGCAGTGTGAGATTTCGGATACCAGCTGTACCAGTCAACTCTCCCGTAAGTTAAGTGATGTACTTTCAGGCAGGATGCTTCCGCCTATAAGTTCCTGACAAACCTCTTTTACCTCGATGTACTACCATAATGCCTCAAGCATTCGAGGTAAAGCTAAATTATTCTTACTTGGCGTGCTGGAAAATGATTACGATGTGATCATTATCTCGAAAACATGGCTTACTAAAAGTTTCAATTCGGCGGAGTATTTTCCACCTAACTACGTCGTTCACAGGAACGATCGACATGATTTTTGTACCAGCCTGAAGGGGGGGGGGGGGGAGGTGTGTTGATCGCTGTTAAATGATCGATTTCTAACGAGCTCATTGCATGCCATCCAACTTATGATGTTATTGCTGTACGTATTAATGTAGCCAGTGCCTCCATCCTCGTGGTTGCTGCATATGCTCCCTGCGGATCTACTCTGGAATATTATCTTGGAATTATTAATTTTATCGATTCTGCTGTTGCGCCACTGGTTCGAGTTGATGAATAACTAATTGTTACTGGTGACTTCAATCTTCCTGATATTACATGGATTGATGTTGATGGAGTTTTCACGGCCTCTTCCACCGACCAAAAAGGACTAGCAGTCACTGATTATTTTGCTAGCACAGCATTGATGCAGGTGAACCGAATAAGCAATAATCGAGGGAAATTCTTCGATTTGTTTTCTGAACTGACCTTATGAATTTGAAGCTCTCGCCTTGTGAGGACTTCACTGGCTGTACGAGCGTATATGATACTCCATTTATGATATACATTTTTCAAGAGAATTGTAATACTATGTGCACTTCTAGTAATACTTTTCATTTCGATTTTAGACATGCTGGTTACGTTTCTTTAAACAAATTTCTTGTCGATTCGGACTGGTTATTTCTAGAACGAGGAGGAGACTTGAAAGATTGAGAGAGAAACGAACCTCGGTATCGAGAGCCATGGTATACCAAATAGCTAATTCGTATTGAAAAATGCTGTAATAAGTTACACATCTTTTATAAGTTACACGGTGTTAAGTTTTATCCTAGTTTCAATACTGCTCGTAGGGAGTTTAAAACGTTAAACTGGTTTCTTTACAATAACTATGATACATTTTGCAAATCGAAGATGAATTAACTTCCCATCCTAAGAAATTCTGGAATTTCATAAATGGTAAAAAGAAGGTTGCTGGGTTCCTATCCCAATGACTTTTCAGAACTCTTTCGCCAGTCAGCCATCTGATATATACAATTTGTTTGCCAATTTTTTCGAGTCTGTCTATGAAGAGCCAGTGATATCATGTAACGAGCATTTAACCCACCGCGGTCGTTCTGATTTTATCTTTTTAAAATTTACGGAAGCAGAAGTCTATGATGGGTTATCTCAACTTGAAGTTGATAAGAGGGCAGGACAGGATGGCTTTCCACCAATCCTTATTAAGAATTGTGCAATGAGTCTAGCCCCTCCACTGACTATTATCTTTAATGATAGCCTACGTATTGGGGTTTTTTCCGATCTCTGGAAATTATCTTTCATCCGTCCGATTTTCAAATCTGGCAAAAGAAGTGAAGTCAGCAACTATCGCGGAATCGCTATTATTTCTGCTATACCAAAACTATTCGAATCCATGGTACAGAAATTTTTGTTTTTTCATGTAAAAAGGTTTATTTCTCCGGCTCAACACGGATTTTATCCAGGTAGGTCTACGGCGACTAATCTAGTCTCTTTTTGTGGGCATTTATATAGTAGACTGGAACATAGGCAACAAGTAGATGTAGTATACACCGATTTTTCAAAGGCGTTCGATAAAATTAACCATTCGATACTTATCGATAAGCTGGATAAACTAGATTGTCAGTTCATCCCTATTAAGTGGTTCCATTCATACCTTTCTGATCGTTACCAATTTGTTAAGATTAATGATTTTAGCTCTCGGTCATTTCGTGTTACCTCAGGAGTTCCTCAAGGAAGTCACATTGGTCCGCTTTTATTTTCGTTATTTATAAATGATGTTGTTGAGTGTTTTGTATTTGCACATTGTCTGCTTTACCCAGATGATATGAAAATATTTGCTCCAATTAATGAGGGTGATGATTGTGTGAAATTACAAGGTGACTTGAATAACTTTTGCAGTTGGTCGTTCAATAATAAATTGTTGCTGAATGTGGGTAAATGCAGGATTTTGTCATTCACTCGGATGCGTTCACCAATATTCCAGCAATATTTTTTGTATAATATTGCTGTTGATAGAGTTGAGCTCATGTCCGACTTAGGCATAACCTTTTCTTGTGACCTAACTTTTACTATACACATTGATTGTATTATTACAAAAGTTTACATTATGCTAGGTTTAATTAAGCGCAATTGTAAGGACTTTTGCGATCCGCTCACACTGAAAACTCTTTATATATCCTTTGTTCGTTCAGTTCTAGAATACGCTTCTCAGATCTGGTCCCCATTTTATAGGTGCCATTCAGATAGGATTGAGAGTGTTACTGAGTACCCACTGAGCGAGTGCATCAATATATGTATTCTCCCACCTTATAATGATCGTTGTAGTTTATGAAAACTACAACGCTTGGATCACCGACGAGACGTTGCATCTGCTATCTTCGTTCACGATGTTCTGACTTCCCGAATAGATTGTGACGAATTACTTGCTCGTTTCAATATCTACGCTCCCATACCCTATTTGCGCGGTCGCCGTTTGCTACATATTGATCCGGTGTCTACAAATTTTTCACTTTCGGAACCAGTCTTGAGAATGTCGCGGATTTTTAATTCAGTTTACGATGTTTTCGACTTTAACATGACAAGAAATTCGTTTAAAAATGAGTTGTTTAAATTTCTGTCTAGTAATTGTTAAATTTTGTCTCTTTTTTTTCTGTATGTTTACTTATCGATTGTATATATTTACTGTAGGTAATAATAAATAAATAAATAAATAATATTTTATAATAAATTAAAATAAAAACTAATAAAGAAAACTATTTGATTTTCTATTAGATGATTGATGTGATATCTTTTGTAAAGCAAAATTTACTATACCTATTTTATCATTATTAATTTTAATAAAATCTCAATTTTCTTAGATATATTTTAAAATTCCTCATTTCATTAAATATTTGAGAAATTGTAAAATAATAGTTAATGGTATGAAGTACTTTATATCTGAACGAATTGAGGTTGTTGATCTAAACATTTACAATTCTACTCGATTGAGGGAAACAAATTAATTCAGTGGGTTTAAATAAAGCCAGAATTTTATCGCTTGAATGAAACAAACTGAATTAGTTAAATCGTCAGTTGATTAAATCGTCAGCAATTTTATTCAGTTAAAACAATAAAACTAATTCGGTTAAATCAACTGAACATAATCCTATTCGGCTGAAGAAAACAAATGAATGCGGTTGTGTCAAGAACTTCTAATTATGTAGTAACCGAAATAGGATTGTACTAACCGTTTTGTTTTGAATAAAAAATTGTTTTGAAAAACGATCGTTTTGAAGAAAAAAGGGGGTTGGAAAAAAAGTCTGTAAGAATAATAAAAATAAAAAAATTAAAAAAAATTGAAGCAATTTGAGAATTTGAAGAAAATTCGTAGATTTATCTATATAAAATAAAAAAAAACATTGTTGATGCGTATCGATAAATATATGTAAATGTAAAACCTATAGACCAATTACACTAAACCTATTTGGAAGATGAATAGTGCGTACATATAGCATAGCTTAAGTATAAGCTACCCAGCTGAAAATAGCTAATATGTACTGCAAATAATGTAAATATTAAATGTAATAAACAACAAAAATAGAAATAAAATAATTTTTCAGATGGTGGAGTGAATTGGGTGTGCTGAGTAGACGAGGAAAATTAAGGAAGGGCATATTGTGTGTGGTGGCAGGTTATTCCGGGCGAAGGATATCAAACACGATATCATCATAAATTTTGAACTGCTGGTGGATCGGATCGTGCTGTGTACTGGGGTGCAGAATAACTCATATAATTAAGGTATTTCTGAAACAGAATTTTTTTTTTGTTGTTCCATTATATAAATATTATAAACTTATTATTTCCCACAAATTGTATTGTATCTGGCTATAAGTGCTCTTATTCAGACACTAAACAGTTGGTACCAGTAATGAGCGGTTAAAAGAGGTAATTCCAGTCGTTGCGAAGTAAGGAGGAATGGCCGTAACTCTCCAAAAGTATATGTTGTCTTGCCGAGAGAACATGCCCACGACCAAAAATGACCTCGCAGGAGAATAGTGAGCTCACATACGGTACAACGACTGCTTAACCGGAAAGGGTATTTTTCAAGAACCCCCAGGAGAAAGCCGTTAATTAATGGTATAAATAAAACAAAGAGGCTTCAATTCGCCAAAACACACAACAAGGACAGTTTTTTTGGAGTAATGTTATATTTACAGACGAAAGCAAGTTCAACGTTTTTGGTCACGATGGGCCCGCAAAACTTTGGCGAAAAAAGAGCCAAGCAATGCATATAAAAAACCTTAGAAGTACAGTGAAACGTGGTGGAGGCAGTGTAATGGTCTGGGGCTGTATGTCGGCGGCAGGGGTAGGCAATTTAGTTTTTATTAACGGCATTATGAATAAACATCAATATTTAGATATTTTGCAAGGCAATTTGGCCGCATTAACCGAGAAGCTAGGGTTGGCAAATAGAAGGTGGGTATTCCAACAGGACAACGACCCCAAGCATACGGCTCATATAATGAGAGAATGGCTGCTGTACAATACGCCAAAATAGCTGAATTCTTCTCCGCAAAGCCCGGACTTAAATCCCATAGAGCATCTATGGGATTATTTGAAAATGCAGCTGCATAAGCACGAAATAACTTCTAAAAAAACATTGCAAAAAGTAATAATGACAGAATGGAGTTAGGTTCCAGTTGAGTTCAATCAAAAATTGGTGTTATCAATGAATAATAGGTTGCAGTCCGTCCTAGAAGCCAAAGGTCGCCCAACCAGAATCAGCGAACAAAATTATCGAGGTGATAAGGTAATACATATAATAAATCCATTACAACCTTTAAATATTTTGTAAAAACTAGTTTATTTCAGAAAAAATTCATGAAAAGTCGCTACGAGATATTGAAAGATTCCGCACAGAGGAAAATAAAAAAGAAACAGCGAACAAATAACGACGTCACCAAGAGAGATGGCCCAATTGAGTTAATTTTTAGATGCATTTATAAATTTAACAAATAAATAAACCAAATGTATTTTATTTTAACTATGTATACATACATAATCAATCATTTTATTTTAATTAAAATTTTCGAGTTTTCTTATATTTTTGAGTAGTTTATCAATTGTTGGAATACAGCCGTTTGTTTAGTATTTCCATGCCTAATTTCAGCAAAATTCTCATCCTTATTCTCAACATCTGCTTGATCCTCAACAACTGTATCGGTACTGTCATGCATGGCGTTCGAAAATAAGATAAATATTATGAAGAGTGCAAGCTGCTACAATGCAATTTATGATAAACTCTACACTAAAATTTTCAAAATTGAACAATCGACGGAACTTTCGTTATAAACCGAAGGCATTTTCAAATATAATTCTCGATTTTGAATGCAAATAGTTGAATGTTCTGCTGTTCACTTAAACTACCGTAATGTTTAAATGGAGAAAAAATCCAATCATTGTTCTTATTATGCCGAATCCCCCTATACAAAATAGTTGCCTCCCAACAGATTCGTTTCCTCAGTTAATTGATATATTTTTGTCCGCTGCAATATCCTCCATCATGCATCGACCCAGGTTTACCACAAAACACGTCCAAGAATTTTTTTGTATGCTTGACTATATATACTTTAATGTTTTATTCTGTTGTAATAATCCATAGGGATTTGTGTCGGTTTTTTTACACGAGCTTTTTACATATTAGGCAAATATTTATGAATATTTGTCTGGTTTTAGCCATTTAAAATATTTTGGCGATTCCTTTACAAGTAAACCTGTGAGTTCCTTAATCATCGCGTAAGCTGTCGAAATGGCTGTACCAAGCCTGTCAGCTACTTGGCAGAATGTTTCTTGATTGGCTAAATACCAAATCGTTAAATATATTCTGACTTCAGCACATATTGAATATCGACCAAATGCTGGACGAATCGATAAGCTCATTTTTTCTTTATTGCCATATCTTACAATTTTTCTTTATAACTAGCGCATTTTTACACTTTTGTGCTTCCGTATACTGGGTTATTACTACAAAAAATTCAGCGATTCTGACTAAATCGTCTTTTATTTGTGTTTTAACTGGTAAAGCGATTTCCATTTCTGACGTAAGCGTTTTCGTGCATCACCAGCAATTACTTTTCTTATTCGCTATCAAAAGAAGAACTCCAAAATGTCTAGCCCAAAACATCTGGATTCATTATTTTTCATTTTGCTTAACTGAAATATTTTATGGCACCAAAATTTAACTTTATCTCAATTATATTTAACAAAAAATATTTTTTGAATGAACCGCACATGTCAACTAACGAAAATAAACAAATAATCAAATTTATTATCTGTTAAAATGGGTCTTCGAATTTTTATCGATATTGAATTTTTTACAACGTACTCACTCAAATATTATTTTAACTTTTTGTATGGGCAAGGTAATTTCAGTAAATTTTTCACCAAATAAAATAAATTTTTTCGAATGTGTTAATGATATGTATTATCTTATCTTTTCACATTTTCCTGTTTTTGGACTAATTGAAGTTTAAGTGTATGTTAATGTTAGTGATTAGTATTTTTATACATTGAAAAAACTTTTAACAGACGCAATTTTATCATTTTAAAAAAGAAAAAGACCAAATTTAAGTGTTTTATTTAAACAAATTTTAAAGAAATAAGACAATTATATTCCGTGTTATAATAATGGCGGATATGGTGGAAGCTGTCGATCCGGCAGCAGCAGCTGACTTACGAACAGAAATCCTAGCTTCAAGTCAGCCATCAACTAGTAAGTGCTCTTCTAAAAGGGAAAATGATAACGTTCAACCTAAATCGGCTCCTGCTGATTATTCAACAGCCAAATTTAGT
Source organism: Tipula helvola (assembly GCA_963556165.1). Taxonomy (NCBI): domain Eukaryota; kingdom Metazoa; phylum Arthropoda; class Insecta; order Diptera; family Tipulidae; genus Tipula; species Tipula helvola. The sequence continues at coordinate 253,979,300 of OY744483.1, read as the reverse complement.
GAGAAATATGCTATCATTCCTGTAATTAATTTAACTAATATAAACATCTCAGAAAAATGCCATATGGCATTGAGTTTTGGTCCTAATTTTGGGGTCTCTAAAAGTTGTAGAAATTTTAACCGATTTAGAGAATATTTTATCAGGAACAGAAAAAGATTTTGTGGATGAAAAAAGAGCTCAAAGCTCAAACAGCAAATCTTATGACACAATTTTTAAATAAAAAACATATAAGTAATTTCGAAAAATAACAAAATTCTTATTCAAGCTAAAACAGAGATAACTAAATTTTTAAAAGAGAATCAAAATCTATGTTTAACTAAATCTGATAAAGGTAACAAGACAGTAATTTTGAACACAACGGACTACCAAAATAAAATGACAGAATTTTTAAATGCTACAAAGACGTACGAAGTTGTAGATAATGACCCGACCAAAAAAATCAATAAAAAATCTTTCAAAATTATCGAAGACCCAAAAATTCAAAAAGAAAATATTCCTTTAAGACTTCTAGTTTCGACCATCAGTTCCTCGGCTTATAATCTGTAAAAATTTTGTTGTAAAATTTTGAATACATTAACCGAAAATAGCAAATTCAACAATACAAATTCATTTATTTTCAAAGATTTAATTAAAACTATCCAAATTGAAGATAATGATATTCTAGCATAGAAAGTTGAGGTGAAATTGAACGACGATGTTTTTAAGTTTCTAGACGTTTGCATGATAGACAATATAGTTATGTATTTCAAATTAAAAAACATTATTTACAAACAAAAATTTGGCGTAGCGATGGAAAACCCGTTATCTTCTATTCTGGCTGATATTGTGTTGGAAAAATTATTCAATGAGATCCTTTGTTAGTCAAACAACCAACATACATTTACAAGTACGTAGACGATATTATTTGGCCTCTATTATACAGACTTGAATATTGACATCATTAAAAATTATTCAATACATTTCACAATAAACTAAAATTCTCGGTAGAAAAAGAAAATACAAATAACTCTTTGGCATTTTTAGACATAATATTACGTAGACGGAAAAAATTAAAAAAACAGAATGTTACAAAAAAGAAATTACATCGAATACGTTACTGAATTTCATTTCAATTCACCCGTACAACATGAAAATAAATGTATCGTATTGATTCCTTAATAGAGTAATGTACATATCTTACTGATTGTGAATTTAGGCAAAAAAATATAAACACAATTAAGGACACGTTATATAAGTAGTAAAAATTTTGTAAAAATTAGTTACAATAAATAAAATGTACTATTTTAATCCAATTTAATAATCCAAAGCCCATCCTGTCCGCAATTCATAACAAATAAGTTATAAAATTTTTGTTGTTCTTGAATTTTGCGGAAAAATAAAAAAAACTGCCAGTTTTTTTCAAATATGTATTGTCTTTCCAAATTTTCAAATGTTTTACGTCTGTTCTCTTTTATTTTCAAATCACAAAGTGCAACGCCTACTTATAGAACTGCACTTTTAATATTAAAACAATAGAAATACCCACAGCAAATTATGTTTTCGAAAATTTTGTCATTATATTGAAAATATTTGGTCTGTATTTATAATTACTTCAAAAATGGCTTTAATTATAGACCAAAACAATGTTTTTTAAAAAAACGTTATATTTAATTAAATTTTCGCCAATATTTCGGTATTGTATACCATTATCAAGGCTTTTTTCTAAAAATTGCAAATAATATACAAATTATAAACAACAAAATAACAAAGATTAAAAACATAGAAAATTAAATGCTTATGAAAACCTAAAACAAACTACATGCTTACAATATTTCTCCTGATTCTAAAACTTCCTCGTTACAAAATATTTGATTGAATGAAAAATTTATTCAAACAAAATAAATAAAAATATAGTGATTGTTATTGTTTTGGCTGTCCTTGACCTTACATAAATTATTACAAAAATACTATAAACAGCTGTTCAGAAAATATAAACATAAACACTAGCTATACGTAATAGCTTTTTACTACTTTGATTACTTCGAAACGTTATTATTTTTTGAAGACACCGAAATTTTTGATTATGTTAATATAATTACTGTGTAATTTATTTGTATCCACTTTGTAGTTAACCGGACCCTTTGCCAACCATATATGGCATGCTTCTTTAAACAGTCTTTTTCCTTTTTTCTTTTCAAAATCTAACGTTATCGCGTTCTCAAAGTCAAATTCGTGATTCTTCTCTTTTACATGTTTCACTAAGGCCGACCTGAAATGTGTCTGCTGTGAAACGTGTTGCCTTGTTAAGTTAATGACATCCCTTTTATGCTGATCAAGTCTTTGGGTTTTTGTTTTGCTCGTTTCGCCAATATAACAGGACTCACAATTTTTGCACATTACTTTATAGATTAACCCATCTTTCATTTCGTTTGGAATTTTGTCTTTCGTTTTCGAATATGTGTCTGAAGATTTATTAATAATTTTGTTTGCTATCATTAAATTATCCATATTACTTTTCAACGTTTTGCTAATCTTTTCACTTAAATTTGGTACATACGGTAGAGTTCCAAATTTTGAATCAGTTCCAATTTTTATTTTCTTTTTTTGGTATGTAAATAACGTTTTACAAACTAAATTGTTGATTAATTTTTTCGGATAATTGTTAATTTTCAATATATGTGTAATTTTGTTTATAATCGTTTGTCTAAATTGTGAATCCGTTAAATATACTGCTCTTTTTATAAATGAGTGTGCCACGTTCTTTTTCATATTATATGGATGATTTGAAAGAAAGTTTAAAATTGTATCTGAAGCTATGTCTTTTTTGTACCATTCTGTTTTAATTTTGTTCCCAATTCTATATAATTTTAAATCTAAAAATGTTAACGAATTGTTGTTTTCTTTTTCTACTGGGAATTTTAGTTTTTCATGAAACGAATTAAATAAACATTGTATTTTCTCTATATTAGATTCAGCCGTTGATAGAATTATGTCATCTACATACTTAAATATAAATGATGGCTGTAAATCCAATAGAGGCAATTTTTGTTTAAATAATTTTTCTAGTACTATGTCTGCCAAAATCGGTGAAAGAGGGTTTCCCATTGCTAATCCAAATTTTTGTTTATAAAAAACACCTTGGTACCTAAAGTAATTGTTTTCAATTGTGCAAATGTCCAACACTTTAAAGAATTCATTCTTTGTTAGTTTACAATCCGTAGAAATTTCATTCCACATTTCAGAAATCGCATTTTTCGAAACTTCTAACGGCACGTTAGTGAACAATGAAACAACATCTAATGACACTAACATTTCATTATCACCAACTGTAATATTATCAATTAAATCTTTGAATACAAAAGAATTTTTTATGTTAAATTTGCTTACACCAACCAAAGGTTTCAGAATTTCACAACAAAATGTTGATAACAAATAAGCCGGTGAGTTAATGGTTGAAACAATTGGCCGAAAAGGAACATTAATTTTATGAATTTTTGGTAAACCATAAATTCGTGGTGTAATCGGATTATTGATTTTTAAAGATAATTTAATCTGATTACTGATTAAATTTTTATTTTTTAATTCATCAATAATTTTGTTACATTTTAGATTAATTTTATGTGTAGGGTCGGTCTGTATAATTTCGTATGTGTCCGAATCATTCAGTAAGTCAGTCATTTTTTGTTCGTAAATGTTTTTGTCAATCAAAACTGTTTTATTACCTTTGTCAGATTTTGTAACAATAATTTGGTCATGGTCTTTCAAAAAAGTATTCGTAATTTTTTTGGCTTTGAGTATAACTAAATCATTTTTTGAAATTTTTTGATTTTTTTGAAAATATTGCATTATATGGTCTGTAATTTTGGTTCTTTTTTCATTAGTTTCATTTGTATTGTCCATTGATAGAATCTTTTCTACTTCCGCCAATACGTCCATAACTGGAATTTTCTTGTTTTCTATTGGGAAACTAAATTTAGAACCAAAACTCCAGATCATAGAACACTCTTCTGGTATGTCCAAATTAGTCGGGTTAACTACATTATTTTTTTCATATACAAATTCCAATTTATTTTGTTCTCTTATTAATTTTGCAAATTTGTTATTCAAAATTTCATTTTTATGTTTATGAAAAGAAAAAAGGAAAAAGACTGTTTAAAGAAGCATGCCATATATGGTTGGCAAAGGGTCCGGTTAACTACAAAGTGGATACAAATAAATTACACAGTAATTATATTAACATAATCAAAAATTTCGGTGTCTTCAAAAAATAATAACGTTTCGAAGTAATCAAAGTAGTAAAAAGCTATTACGTATAGCTAGTGTTTATGTTTATATTTTCTGAACAGCTGTTTATAGTATTTTTGTAATAATTTATGTAAGGTCAAGGACAGCCAAAACAATAACAATCACTATATTTTTATTTATTTTGTTTGAATAAATTTTTCATTCAATCAAATATTTTGTAACGAGGAAGTTTTAGAATCAGGAGAAATATTGTAAGCATGTAGTTTGTTTTAGGTTTTCATAAGCATTTAATTTTCTATGTTTTTAATCTTTGTTATTTTGTTGTTTATAATTTGTATATTATTTGCAATTTTTAGAAAAAAGCCTTGATAATGGTATACAATACCGAAATATTGGCGAAAATTTAATTAAATATAACGTTTTTTTAAAAAACATTGTTTTGGTCTATAATTAAAGCCATTTTTGAAGTAAAAAAATTTTGTCATAGCATTTAAACATTTATAGTGCGATTGTTTTCCAGCCTACTTGCTTGACGTGCAGTGTTTGCACAAAATTCAAAGCAGACCTGTTTTGTTTCTGTTACACAAAAATTTTATCGTTTGATTATATAAGTGGTGAAAAATGGTGGCAGCGGCTTTGAAAATACAAAAAGTTGTACATCGAGTCGATAAGTTTGATTGATTTTTTTGGGTAATGTTGGTTATTATATATACCTAAGCGTAAAATAAATCGTGATATCTTTATTGGGACACTTATGCTGTGGGCGAATTTTTTTGACTAAATTACCGACTAAACTAAATTCTTGGTTAGTTCTTAGTTGACAGCAACTCTTAATAGGTTGCAGTAGTATCAGTTGTTCAAGCTGTGCCTGCCGAAAATTTCAATTTGACTATTCGAGCGTCAAATTTTGTTTGAAAAAATAATTTAACAAGACAATTTAACAAAATTGAAAGTGAAAATGATGTGGCAATTGCATTATTTATTAATATAATAATCAATTACGAAAAATTATTTAATAAATACAATTAATAAAAATCCTAACGAAAAATTGATTGGATTATTGTTATCATTAGACGGGCTACCATTTAAAGTATTTCATTCGTCGTACCATTTGCGGAAATGTTTGCAATTGCGGGGATTTTCGAACCTCCCCAAATCACTAACGGTCATTCAAAAACTTGTTATGGAATACCAAGAAAAATTGCGACACAACTATTTCGAAAATTAATGATCTATGAAATCAATAAAAATTAAAATGAGTCTCACTTTGGATGAATGGACTTATTCCAGAAATCATTCATGAAAAAAGAGAATTTTGGAACATTGGGTTGGCGCGGATTTATGGTCCGTTTGGGGCTGAAAAATGTAAAGCTTTATTAAATAAAACAATCGAATCATTTAACATCAATATTCAAGACATTTCTTGCATAGTAAAGGATGGGGGGCCGCTATGATGAAAAAAGTGGGGGATAATTTACTATCCGATCAAATTTTATGCTTTGCGCATGGAATTCCAAGCGGAATTATGAATCTTCTGTACAAAAATAACAATGTATACAATAAAATATTTTAAATAAAATAAAATTAATGCATGATATGATTTCTAGGTTAACCTGTATGATGTCAACCCCATCCACTAATTTTCATGTAACTAATTTATTAATAAACCGGATACAATGGAGATGCCAAGTCTTAGCCCGATTTTGGATTAAGCCTTAGAAAAATTAATGTGTTGCTAAAAGTCGTCATCCACAGGCAAGAGCTGAACAGTAACCATGTTTTGACTGTCCCTAAAAAAAATGAAATACTCTAGAAGTATGTTAAAGAAGAGAACGTCGGCAAAGAATTACAACTATTGATAGACTGTGCTACACGTTCGAGTTCCCTCTGTTTCATGATAGAAAGGATGACAAAAATTAAGATGTGTATACAAAAAACCCCAATTGATCTCGATTTACCTCTTGAAAAGATTCTTTCTGAAATAGAATGTTGCAGCTTATTATTAATTTTACAATGCTTGAACCCTGTTAGATTAGTAGTCGAAGCTCTCTGTAGAGAGGATACGAATTTGTTATCGTCGGACGCAATAATTTCATTTATGTTTGATAACATATTAAACGATGATTTTGGAACCAAGTTAAAGGACGAGCTGGCGAATGAGGTACGCATTTAAAAAGCAGAAATATTCCGGAAAAATTTTGTTTTTTGAGCCATTAAGAATATTTAATATCTTAAATAAACTAAATATGATTTATTATTTTGGATTATTTTGCACCACAAAGTTTAATTAAAAAACATCAATTCCGGAATTGATTTCGGAATTCCGGAATCAAGAAGAATGAAATTCGGAAATTCCGGAATCAAATTTTTCTTAAAAATTGGATGCCCTAGTCAGGATAAGTGGTTGCTGTAACTACACGACGGCTGTCTCTTGTATTAATTAAGATCTCGAAATTTTAAGTGTATGGTTTGTTGCTCACAAATTTGTACTTAGTGCCAAGACTAAACTCGTGTTGCTTAATTTAAGCTTGAGTAATCCGTCTTTTAACAGTGACCTTATTTTCCAAGACGTTAGCTGCTCTAGAAGTGGTGCTTGTACCGTTAATTGCATGGTAATCGAATCAGTCTTAAATACCTAGGATTAAATGTTCATTGTCATTTGGATTGGAAATCTCATATGGCAGCTTTGAAAAGTTTCCTTTGTATCTATTACGTTCACATTGTTCTTTTGGGTTTTTAAAAAATTATTATCATGCGTTGATAGATTCGCGATTACGTTACGGTATTTTCAGTAGGGGACAATTAAACCGTTGATTATTGCTCAGAAGTATGGAATTAGGTTGATGTTCTTTAATAATAAACGTTTTCATTCGTGGTCGTTGTTTGTAACGTGTTCAATTCTTCCATTGAAGCATCTATACGTGTTCAAAGTTATGAAAATTAATTTTGTAATTAGTGGAAATCGGAATTTAAGTTGTCACTATGATCTGCGCAGGAAAACTATGTGTTTAAAAGTAATCCCTATTTTTTTTTCTTTTTTATTTAAAATAAATTTTATTTATTTATTTTACGTAATTACAATCTAGCCTCCTGGACTAATGAACAATTTGTTTCTGACTTAATTTACCAACTTATATTAATTTATGGCTTCTTTCCATTGGCGTTCCATAGTGTCTGGTAAATTGAGCAAACCACATCTTTATAGTTGATTTTAAATCAGCCAATGCAGTTTAAGCTAACAATTACACCAACTCAAAAGGTTTGGTACTTATAAAGTAGAAGCTTGTTGTATTATTATTATTATTATTATTATTATTATTATTATTATACATATATACAAAGTGTAAGACAAAGCTTTTGTACTTCGAGCACAGAAAAAAAAAACAAGAAAATGAAAATGTCGCTAATCATATATACATTAGGGCAACCAAAAAATGCACTAAAAAATCGTTTTTAAGCTCTTAAAATATGCTTTAAAAATGTTGAAATATGCATTCAAAATATGCTTTAAAAAACTGAAAATATGTGTTCAAAATAATTGTCCCTTCAAATATGATAAAAACGACTAAATAACACCTTACGACAGTAAAAAATATGAAAGCAAACTGCAGCCCAGAACTTTCCAATTTAGTAATGGACCCGTCGAGAAAACCATAATTTGCTGCAGTAATAATTAATTCTGCCTTTACTTTTTTATGTCACATAACAGCTGTTTTGATATTTTGATTGAGGCTGCCTCCTCATTGCCCAATGCATCAAATATACCAATAATCTCTTCAAAATTATTGGCGTACAACTTAACAGCATCTAGCCAAGTTCTCCATCTTGTGGTTGTTGGCTATGGAGGAAATGCGAGCCCGGGCTGTAGTTTTTAAGAATCTTGAATCTCGACGGAGCTTTTAAAAATATTTTTTTGATATTCGAGATAAGGCGGACCTTAGGATAAAACCCTCTTATAAATTCGTAAACACGATGCAGACCGTGAGAAAGGCAAGAAATTTACATGTGTAATTTTGGGGTAAAAAGTTTGTATTGCCCGGGCCGCTTTCATCATGTAGGTACGGTGCTGCATCTGATATAAACAGCTTCTATCTTTCTCAAAACTATCCCCTAAAATTATAATCGAATCTTTAAAAAGCCGACCAATGGTGGACTAACTATGGAACCACTACGAGTGAAAAAATTACTATTGGTCTAAACTAGCCACCATCGAGGAATACCTGAATCAGAAATTCGTATAACATACACCCTAAAAACAAACTCATTTTGATATTTACTGCTAGTAACAGCGCCAGTTGCAGTAAAAAGGATATTTAAAAAATTAAATAAATAAATAAATAAAAATTGTCTGCGAAATTTTTTTTTATAAAATTTGGAAATTATGTAAATGATTTTGACAAAATATGCTTATATGACACAAAATATGTTCTTTTGGGTGAAATTTTGGGCAAAATATGCAAAAATATGCCATTTTAGCAAAATATGCAAAAATATGCACTAACAAGTAGGGCTTAAAATGCTTGGTTTTTCATGAAACGGATTTATATCTTGCTCTTTTCAAAATTCGTGCACTGGAAAAAAATATGTTGTTGCATATTTTTGGTTGCCCTATAACATAATACATAAAATTAATAAACAAAGATAATTATATAAAGCAATATGACGTACAATTAAATTAATTGTTCCTAGAAAGAACAAAATTATACCAAAGTTTTTTTTTTTTTAATATTTAGCAAATTAACACCTTTAAGATCGGATGGTAAGCCATTCCAAACAGTAATTGCATTTACCAAAACCGAACCATTATATACATCACTTTTGTTAACCGGCAAGTTAATATTTCTTGCGCAGAGACCTGGAAAAACTCAACTTCTCATGTAAATACAACGGTAAACCTGAATAAATAACCTTAAATAGAAATAGCGCAATTCTATAATAATAATACTCTAGAAGATTACAACCTAGTATGGAACTCTTAAATGCCGATACATGGTCGAACCTCCTAAGATCGTAAACATAACGAACAGAATTATTAAATGTCACCTCAAGTAATCGCGATGAAGTACTGTCACAATTACCATAAATTACATCACAATATGTAAAAATTGGGAAATCAAGCTTTTAATTAAGTATATGCGTAACTGAACAGAACAAAATTTTTTTATCAATCTCAACGAATATAAACTATAGTTAACCCGTTGGCATAGAGAGCTCACGTGATCACTCCAAGTAAGGTTGGAATTCAATACTAGTCCCAAATTATTTACCGTCGGAACAAATAATATCTTATCATCCTCCAAAACAAGTGTCGGAGTGATATAGTTGAATTCTTTTTTGACAGCAGAAATGCTTTACTTTTACTTGGGTTAATCGCAAGAGAATTATGTTTAGCCCATAATGAAATACCCCTAAGGTCGGCGTTCAGGTTAATAACACCCTCATCAAATTTTGAATCATCAATATGTATATACAATTGTAAATCATCAGCGTATAAATGAAAGCAACAATGACGAATTCGCCATGGAAGATCATTTATAAACAAAGAGAAAAGCAAAGGACCAAGAATGGATCCCTGAGGTACACCAGCAACTACATCACTAATGTCAGAGCGATCATAACCGTGCTTGACAAACTGCCTACGATTTTGCAAATAAGAATGCAGAAGAGTAATTGCAGGATTAGAAAATCTATAATACAAATAGAGTTTCTGAAGCAAAAGAGTGTGGTTAACGCAATCAAATGCTCTAGAAAAATCAAGCAAAACCAATATTGCAAGTGAGTTTTGTTTGTCTAACATTGAGGCTAGATCATCCACTATATGAACTAGAGCAGTCGTTGTGCTGTGTCCAGACTTATACCCCGATTGGTATTTACATAACAGATTAAAGCTATCCAAGTGTTGAATCATTTGAGATTGCATAATTTTTTCTAGAACTTTTGAAAGAGCTGGTAAAATACTTATTGAACGAATATCACCAATATTGACAACTATATCTTTCTTGGGAATTGGTATAATTGAAGCAACTTTCCATATATTTGGGAAAACTGACTTTAATAAACATTGATTAATAATGTAAGTTATATGTGGCAAAAAAAGATCAACAAAAAATTTTAATATTTTAAAGTCAATCATGTCATATGCCACAGCATCTGATTTAATAGCTCGGATAGCACTCAGTACAACCAACTCATCAACACAAACAAATGCAAAAACATTACACCCAGAATTTGTATTAAAATTTGTATCTGGTAGAGGAAGAACAATGACCGACTCACGAAATTTAGAAATTCCTTTCAAAATATCATCAGCAGAAAATTTAATTTCAACTTCACCCACAGAACACGAAACACCAAGTTTTTTTAAATTATTCCATGTCATTTTGGAATTGTAAATATTCCCAAAAAAATACTTTTGCTTAGCGTGGTTGATGTATGCAGTTGTCTTATTTCGGAGCCTTTTATAATAGTTCAAATCAGTCTCCAAGCCAGACCTTTTATAAATATTATACACCGAATCTCTCTGTTTTATTAAATTAACTATCGTATGGTTTAACCATGGTGAAGTTGGACATTTATTAATGCTTACTTTACGAGGCACACAAACCGAATCCAAATATAATAAATTAGAATTAAAAATATCAACGACCGTATTTACATCAGAACAACAATAAAGTAATGACCAGTCTAACACAAAAAAACTAATCATGAAAAAATCATAATTAATTTGCTTGTAATTAGACACAGTGATATGAGTTATCTTATCTCTTGTGCGACAAAATTTATAAGAGGCAAAGATCAAATCATGATCTGAAATCGATGGGACAGAACACTGACCATAACTGATAAAATTATGCTTATCTTGTTCAAATACAACAATTAAATCTAAAAGACTATTTAATCTTGTAGCACCGAAAGGTAAAAAATGCAGATTAAGTACACGAAAACACTCCCCCAACGAATTGATATTCAACATATTAAAATTGAAGTCACCTAAACAGATCACTTTTTCAAATACTGGTAGGAATTCAGAAAAAATAGAATTAAGATTAGTAATGTCTACATCTGAAGCAGGAGGAGGATTATAAAAAACAATAATCATAATTTTCCCAAATTTACCTAATAATTCAGACGCCATAAATTCAACTTTATCATAGAACCCGGCGGATAATACTTTAACATCTAAAGTGGATCGGTAGTATAATCCAATTCCACCACCTCGAGCATTCCGATCAGACCGAAGTAGTTTGTAATTATTAATGTTAACAGATTTGGTTGAAGTTTTATTATTTAACCAGGTCTCCGACACAGCAAGAAAATCAAACTCATATTGATGTAATAGAATTGTTAGTTCATCTAAATGTTTAGACACACTACGAACATTGAGATGACCAAAGTATAACATATTATCATTGAGCAAATGCAATTTCTTTGAAATAGCTGGACTAGCAACATCTGAAATTTTAATATTATTTACAAAATTATAATTTAAATCATTCCGGTTCTCACTGTAGCAGCAGGTGCCCACAATTTGGCTCGTGGTGGCCGAGATGTACGAAAATTCGATGAATGAAATGGTCGAATTAATACACCAGTCGGCCAGGTGTCTGGATTTAGTGCCTTTTCACGAAGTTCCTCATTAATACCCAATTTATAGCAAATGTATTCCAAATCGTTAATATCACTATTTTTTGGAATCAACTTACCAACCCTGCAACTATTAATTCCCAAACAAGCATTAGCCATAGATAAAATATCTTCCTCTTTAGTAACTGGGTCAAATTTGGAGAGGTGTATCCAAAACTTCGGAGCAATCGTTTTGATAGTAAGGTTAACCGGCAACTTATTGGTACCACAAATTGGTAATACTCGCATCTTCCGTGAATTAATTGCTACATCAGAGTTAGCAGATACATCAATTGCAGCAGATGGTATATCTAAACTATAGGTACCCGAAGGTACAGTTGCAGGAATGTCTGATAACAGTCTGGAATCCGAATTAACTATTGCAGGTAGGGTAGATGATGCCACACATGAAGCAGATGTCAAGCCAGTTGAAATCATAGAAAATGGTAATGATGTATCAATAGGTGCAACAGCAGGATGCATTGTACACGAGGGCAAACTAGTTAAAGTTGTAATCGGCAGCACAGTAGGAAGCGATGAAGATTCATCCGACATAACAATTGATACCTCCATAGCAGCTAGCTTTTGAATAATTTTTTCAGTGAGCTTCCGGTTACACTCTAATCCATGTTTCAATTCCAAAAAAATAGACTGATCTAAAGAATTGGCTTTAGCATACAATTTCCGAAATGACCCATTGGTTAATAGGTCAATGCACTCATTGCAAAACCACAAGAAATTTTTGGATTTCAGGCATTGCTTATATGCCACACGATCGAGTTCAGCACAGCTATAATGGAACGCACCATTACAAAACCCGGAACAGGATATTTCGTCAATATTAATTAACAAACTGCACTTGTCACACTCCATTTAATTGAATGTCAAAACACAAAACACAACGCAAAAAGTTAAAAATTCAATTTAGTTTTTAATGGTACCCCGAAAATTCTACGAAATACAATTCTACTAAACCACAATTCATCTAAAAACAATTCATCGAAAAACAGTTATTTTATATTATGAAGACTAAAGGAAATTGAGATCACAACAAATCAATTTTTGACGTAGCTTTACTATGCAGCACGTGAATATTATTAGAAATAACACTCATTTTATAAATTTATTATTAACAAATTAATTTGTTTATAACAATATAAAGATATCTTAGCCAAAATCAAATAAAATTTTGATTATATTTATAATAATAAATTCTTAATTTATAGCAAAATCATTTTTAAATGATTTAATTGTATTTATTAATAAAAAATAATATTGTTTATTCAACAATAATTTGTTAATAAGAAATTATTTTATTTATGAACAATTTATAAGTATTTAAGAATTTTCGACCTGCATTTTCAAATACAAACAAAAATGTTAATTCAGTATTGTTAATAATTAATTACTCAAAGAATTATTATTTAAGCCACAATTGTTATTAACATTTTTTTTTGTTTGTTTATAAACAATTATATTGTTTATATATTTATTATAAATAAATTATTTAATTTTCATAATTTTATTCAATCATTGTTAAAGAAAAATCTTAAAAACTCAATCAAAACCAAATTCCATACTAAAAAAATTCTTTTTATTATGAATTTTTAGATGAATTGTTTTTCGACGAATTTTCGCGTCACAGAGAGATTTTATATGTAAATTTAACAATTCATCTAAAACACAATTGATCGAAAAGTTTATATGGGAAATCGGATTAATGTAGTCACACAGTGAAATAGGTTTTATTTTTTGATTTATTATTAACAAATTAAATTGTTTATAACAATATAAACATTTCTTATCCAAAATCAAATGCAATTTTGATTATACATATTTATAATAATAAATTCTTAATTTATAGCAAAATCATTTTCAAGTGATTTAATTGTATTTATTAATAAAAAATACTACTTTTCCTCAGAATAGAGAAAAAATGTACGGGAAGTTGTTATGCAAGATTTTTTATTGCAATATTTTTTAATGCAAGATACTTACCCAACCCGTTTAATAATTACTCCAAGAATTATTTTGTAACCATAATTGTTATTAACATTTTTTTTTTGTTTATAAATAAATCAATATTAAGGACTTAGATATATTGATGACATGTGCTCCCATGTGTAACCTTGCTTATATCATGTTCATGAGGCATTTCTTAAAACAATAAACATTCATTATTTATAAACAATAAAAAAATGTTAATAACAATTGTAATTCTTTGAGTAATTAATTATTAACAATACTGAATTAACGTTTTTGTTTGTATTTGAAATGATCCTGTCAATTTAGTTATGCCGTAGACGAATTTTATTTGATTTGAATGTGCATATAACATTATAACCGTTCAATATTTTTTCTGGGCTCGCCATAGTAATATTTGCGTAACAAAAATTTAATCTAAAATTGATCAACATAAATAAATTCAATTTCCTTAATGTATGCAATATAAAATATTTTATGAATAACTGTTTTTAGATGAATTGTTTTTCGATGAATTGTTATTGCGTAGAATTGTTTTTTTCGTAAAATTGTTTTTTGTTGAATTGTTGTTTTACGATGAGTTGTTTTTAGAAAAATTGTGTTTCGACCAATTTTCGGGGAACCTATTATTTGTATGTTGATAAAGAAATGTTTTTTCCCAAAATATCTATGTGTATTTAAATCACCAGTCAGAACAGGAGTCCGTGGAATATTGAGAATGGATGTGATACGACAATCACCTTATTACACTGTTTTCGTTCCACTAATGCGATAACGGATTAATAGTGTTGTGGGTTACAGTGATTCGTCAGAAATAATTATATTAGTACCTACCTAGTTTTATGGTTCAATTTTAAAGATTATTAGTTAAATTGTTCTTATTTGTTTATTTGTATTTTAACGGTCATAAGTTTTCCTAAAGTTACATAATTGGTTCTTTTTGTGTGTTTCGAACAGTTCATGTATCGAAAAAAAAGTAATGATAAGAGTTTGTTATTAACCAGTGGGAGGAGGGGGGGTTGTTCAGGATTCAACGTCGCTGAGCGCTTTGCAGACTTTGAATGGTGAATTCATTTTAATTTTCTTTGGGTACGATAAACTGTTTAAATTGCCATAAAATCTAATAAGATCGAACGGCGGCTTTAAATTTTCTTATAAACTGTGGTGGAATTATAAATAAGCTACAGAACAAAAAAGCGAAAAGGAAACCACAGTTAGGCAACCGGAACGTATACAAATGAATTGGTTTAGTTAAAGAGCATTAAGCAAAACTAGGGCATTTTGTAATTTAAAATTTGGATTGATGAGAATAAATCCCACAAACAAACGGCGAATATTTTCCCAATTCGGGAAGTTTGAAAAAATAAACGCTAGAAAAATGTGCCTTTCTTACAAATAGTACATGTAGGAAAAAATGACTTAATTAAAATATCAGTCAAAACTACCACCACTACTTTTTTTATTATTTGACAAATTGTGACTGTGAACCTATGAATTATTTAAAATATTACATACCTTACCAGGAATTTTAAAGTTCCAAATATATGTTCTACTAAAAGTGGCTTAATTATAATGCTACCAGCATTAATTCTCTTTCTCAAATTAATTTTATATTACAATATAAGAATATAAAATATCGTATCCTTTAGCTATTTAGTATGTTATTCTTTTGATAAAATAAACCGAAATCTTGGTAGTTGCAAATGCTTCTTAATATGGATTATAAGGCTTTGTCAAAGGTAGGATTATAATGTTATACTTGTTTCTCTATATTTTGGTTTATTATTATTACTATTTTTGGATTTTGTTGTTGCACATGATATTTTCCAAATTGTGTAACATTGTTGTTTGTCCCATAGTATTATGAAGGATAAGGAAACGCATGTTATAGACTTTGGAATCCAACCACCTAGAGATCTTAGCAACACCATGTATTTTCTTATTTGGTGAAGGTCTATTATTCTGTCTTTGTTTCATGAAAATCGGACAAGTAGTTTTCGAATTACTGTTTGTTAATGGACGACATCAACAGCGGGGATATAAGGCGTCTCTCCCCCTCTAGCGCTTTGCTTGAGTTGAGATGCCTAAAAGCAATTCTCATGTTTATTTCGAATGTTTGATTTCATAAAATATGATAAAATAGTTAAATTTAATAATTTTAATTTTTACAGGTATAACATAAAAAATAAAATAACATAAAATCGTATTTCAAATTGATTGATTGATTTTGAGTGTACGTCCAAGCATTAAGCAGGATCTCCCGGTAATTGAATATGACGCTGGGCCCCACGGTACACCCTTTTTTACATAAGCTTGGCAGGATTGGATTGAGATCAACCCGGTTACGGACACCTTGGCGGTCAATAGTTAGTAGTTTAGTTCATGCTTAGGACGCTTATACACTTTTTTATAAATTACTTTTGTTACTGCTGTAGCGTTTCACGCATTGCAATCATGTAAATCAATTATTTGCTTAGATAGTTGCAATGCGTTGGCTACCAAATACACAAGATATCTCATTGCTTAACACATTTCATTTGCCACCTAGCGATAATGCATGGACACAGAATATCATTTAACATTAAATTATGTTTTGTGATATTTGCTCCATCTCGTTAGTAATATGTATTTTCCTCAATTCAAACTTGAATTGATGTGCTCTGTGGTTCCATCTCGCGTTCAATGGAACGGCGAATTTGACATAATGTTTGTTCGTATGTTAATACTAAAATAAGCATCAAAACCAATACATTGTGTTCGGGATTTTTATATAAATATTTTTATGTATGTTTGATAGAATCGTTTCGAGTACGAATAAGTTAACACTTCGCTTTTAATTTTTCGCACAGAGAGAACACGTTGCGTAGTAATAAATTATTTATTTTTCTTTAAAATACACGCGTCCATATTGAAAATAGGCGTCCATATTTGGATATTTTAGCAGTGGTAAATTATAGTAGAAAATATAATTTGTAAAATCTGGTGTCGAAAAATAATAAAACAATTAACTTGTATAAATATTAATAAAAGTTGTCAAATTTATTATAATCCAGTGTTGTGATTTTTTGCATTTCAATCGGAAGTCAATCTGTAGAATCTCCAGTGAATTTATAACTACCATACCACAACTCATTACGGTACCAAAACCTTACAGTGGTGACTCAATGACGTCCTTTTTAGGGAATAGTAATTATACTGATAATAATTGGAAACCTGGCACATAAAACAAAAGAGTTAGGTAAGAGATTCGTAACTTCATTAATATTGATTGTGATCAAATATATTCGGGATAAAACCCATCCAGTGAAATAAAACTTACAAAATTTTTTTTTATTTCTTTCTAATTCCTTTGCCGTTCGTGTTTCATCTACGCGCGGTATACACAATTTGTGCCGCGTACCTACGGAGAAATCAGTCCGAATTAAAGACAGGGATTACAAAATATACAGCTCGCCTATACATACGAAAAAACGTGCCACAGAAATACGAAAGTTTTACAAATAAAGCGGTGAATTAGAGAATACACAGCGGGCCTACACATATGGTGCCACGCGCATACGAAAAGTTATTGTTTAAAGGAAATCGACGATACTAAAACTCAACGGAATAAAAACTCTTCATACAATACTATGTACATACAAACAAGTTAGCAACGAAAATAACAGCATTTTATGGAATCAGAACGTACGATCATTAAATAACGGAAATGTGAAGATATAACATAAATATATACCAACATCAGCAGCAGCAGCAGCAACAACAAGCACATCAGCTAAATTTTTATTTTTATATTGTTTTTGATTTACATATTGTTTCAAAGTCAAGATTTTTCTTATTCATAAGTAAATTTCAAAAAAAGAATTTTTTTTTTTCGTATTCAAGAATAGGCAATAATATTCACGTGATTTCAAAAATTTTGTGATACACTCTAAGTCAAAAATCATAGCTTAGGTTAGTGTACATCTCCAATTATCAAGAAGTATTGAAAACTATGTCACATTTAATGTGTTTCGTAAACCTACAGCCATTGATCGATGAATCAATTGCAATACAATTCACACTCCCTCCGCAACATAAGACAGCCGTATTTATCTGCATAATTTTTCGACTTTCAAACATCCAATTATCGGCGGATGACTATCAAAAGGAATTAATCAATATTTAAGGAATTGCTGATAAAAACAGATATGGGGAAATTTGGGTAGATCAGATATGGCAAAGGTTGAAAGACCAACAGAGAATTTAAAGACCAACTGTACCCACTAAAGGGAAACTAAAGAATCAATAAACAGAGTTCGTATCACGTATATTCTTGAACTGTCGGCGAAATTATCAAACGTTTTCAAAACACAATTGTCAGCTGATCTCAAAATCAACATCCAAAATAGGCGCTTTAACATCATCCGCTAAAGACCAAATTGACAGTTTGCACAAGCCAGAAGTTTATGACATAACGTGTGATGGCCATTGGGAGAACAAAACGTTGCCTAAAAACAAGGTTTAGTCAAAGAGCCACTTTTTCAACAAACCAAACGAATCATCGGTGGCTGATTATATGTCACTAAACATTCTTGCAGTATAAGTAATTTAAGATTATTAAAGGAATCCAGTGATGGCCGAAAATTGGATATTATTGAGTTAATTTTTATACAAAACCAACAAAGCATACTTATGAACTCAGATATCGGACAAGGATCGTTTTCTTTATATATGATTTAAAACCAGTGGCAGCTGATTGTTATTGAAGTTTATTTGTTTACAAAAAGCATTTTATTGCTAAATAGGCCAGGTATTGACAATGACCACATCAAAAAAAATTTTACCGTGTTGTGATTCTGAGCGTTGAAACAATTAATTAATTGTTTTAACGATAATGTACATACCTATATCGTGATTATAATAATCCTAGAACTGAAGAATTTACTTTTATAATATTCTGAAAAATGGAGACTTAATTTTAAAATTAGAATGGAAATGTTTATAACAGTTGCTTCGTCAACCCTTGACACAAAAGTCAAAGAATTATGACCATAAATGTTAAAAACAGTAAATTTCTTAATCGTAACAATTTTTTCAATTTAAATCCGTTGTATAGCCGTGATGTCCAACCCAAATAATGTACATTTACCAAACTTTCAAAATAAAGTGAGTAATGAAACTACGCAACAAAATAAAAAACTGCTGCTCAACGCGGTAATTATTCATGTATAAAGAGCTACAAAATTTAGCACACTGGAACAAGTATGAAGGTCACCTTATCAGCTATTCTACCTTGCAGCATACGACCCGCGTGCAAATACGATACAAAAAAAACTCGTTTTGTATTTCCGGTATTTGATGTTAGGTTGTGTTGGGGCAACACTCGATTGCTTTATATCCCAATTTAAAAATTACTTTAAAAAAAAATTCGATACGACTTTATTTCAATTGACACTACGTTACTTGCCGCCTATCAGAATTATGGTAAAAGTCTATTGCAAGACTCAATTTTTGATCGCTGTCAAATCTTATTTAAAATTAAAGAATAAAATAATATTTAAATATTTTTATTAAAAAATATTTTCT
The DNA here is from genome assembly GCA_963556165.1 of Tipula helvola. NCBI lineage: Eukaryota > Metazoa > Arthropoda > Insecta > Diptera > Tipulidae > Tipula > Tipula helvola. The sequence goes on along the minus strand of OY744483.1, from coordinate 253,959,905 downwards.
TCAAACTTGATGACAATTGCACTAAAGAATTAGTAACCACATTTTGTCTTATAAAACACTTTCCAAAATATAATCAGAGATGGCACTGAAATCACTTTACATAGTTTTATCAGTCAAGCTCAGTATGCAGCTCGAGCTAAGAAAAATTTTCCATACAAATTTTACGTAAAATTTAGCTAGCTAAATAAAACAATTTTTTTTTAACTAACAATTTCGCTGAGCGGTATGCACCTTTACGAGAAGAATTTGAGAAAATATCAGTCGTTTCATTCAAATCTAGATTGCGCCACTATAAATTCTCCAAACATTTTAGCCGCAATTTATCTCACAAGGACAATAATTTTAAGATGAATTTTGACGGTTTTGAATTTTGATTCATTTTATAATCGAAGTAGCCACGAAGTTAAATTAATATTTTTATTTATACAGAAGACAAAATGGCCGAGAAACATTAGGAAGTCGAGTATTTAGAGGATTATGTGGACAAGAAACTTCATTCAAAAACAAACGAAAAAAAGTCAAATAAAATCAACAAAATTTATCTCTACACAAATTTTTAGCTTGACGATTTATCTGTAATTAAATGGAGACTTGTGGAGGACCGCGCTAAAATTGTTCTTACACTTTACCTGGTGTCAATAGGTAATATTGTTTTTTTGTTAAATGTTTTTCTTTGTGAGCACGGTATACATAATGACAAACATAATGACAAACAAATTAAAAAGGTTTTTTTTTATTTTTACATTCTAAAATAGCAAATCATTCCTTTTAAAGCAATTTCAACGTTTTCGGTTTTATTAACCATAACTTGATTGTTGTGACATATCTTCGTTGTTGAAAATAACCAACGTTGACAAATTTAAATAAAATAAAGATATATTCACAATTATTCTAAATTTAATTACTACAAAGGTACATTCCCAATACATAATACGTTTATGAAAAGTATCGTCTTCAGGTCGTGTTTAATGGTTTTACTTATTCGGATAATTACGACACTCGCTGTTGCTCGATTCGCAAACTCTATCCTCGTGAATGAGTAATAAGTATCATTTCACGTTCGTTGGATAATATGCTACTCTCTATTCCTTATTTATGTAGTACTAGTTTATTTAGTATGTTTATGTTCGTGGAGAAAATTAAGCACAATCACGCTGAATTTATTACTCTCGGGTCGATTAAGTAGTCACAGCTTACAATCATAAAATCATTTCACACTGGCTAATACAATAAACCCCTTTAATATACACATTCATATATGTCAAAATAATACAAATATATTATCTTTCTGTCTAGACGAAAATAATGTTGAAATATTTTTTTATAAATTTGCGTCATTATCACATTTTTACAACAATTAGTCAAATTCTCCTCACCATTTCTAAAAACCACAATTTTCAATCACAGAAAAATTTTAACAACGCACGATATACGGAAATACTCACACATGTACAATGTATAAACTCAACTAATACACATAACTAATTTTACAAGAATGCAAAAAATAGAAAAATTCTTAGAACAAAAGTGTAGAATGTTATTTTCGCATTAGTTTGAGAATAACCATGATAAACAAAAATGAGGTGGAATTAAAATTTGTTGGAACGATAAACTTTTGATTAAATAATTTTATCATGCTGCTCCTCTTCTTTTTGGTAAATAAGAACTTTTAATTCCAACTTACTTGATATTTTTGTATCTTTTTGTATCTCCGGTTACAGAAATTGATTGATGAAGGTACATTTAAGGATAAAATAAAAAGAAATAAAATATTTTGCTCAAAAAATTAAACTGTTCTGTTTGTCATTTAACATTTCAAATTTTGTATTTTAATTTTAATTTGCGGGTTGGCCGCGTCCAAACAATATTTTTTTCTTTTTTGATTTATTGTGCGACTTTCACAACTTTTTTTTTGTTTGCCTATTTATGTCAAGTTGCAGTCCTTATTTCGTTTTATCAGTCATTGTCGTTATTAACCATAATATTTTGTTTATAAATTTAGAATATTCTTATTCGTATTTATATATTTTCAAGCCTCATTTTAATTTATTCTCATTTTTAACGGATTTCACAATTTTTTTATTATTTTTAGATTTATGATTGAAAATGTATTTGTCAGCTTATTGAAAAACAAAATATATTTTACTCTTCGTGTTTTGGCTGGCAATAGCAGAACTTGACGGACATAAACTTTTCTCAACTTTTCGGTCACTTTTTTGGCCTCTACCAACTTAAATTTTATTTACCCATACGAGAAAAAAATTATGCTTTTTTTACTTGGGATGGAGGGCAAAACAAAAGGCACCTCCATAGATACTGACTAATCACAACAGGTTTTATTTCACTTGAGTTATGTATGTAAAACGATTCTTAGTATATAGGTAGTAGGTTGGTACGCAAAATTAAAGCATCAAAGTTGTTTTCCCAACAACTTTTAAAATATAAAGAAACATTTAAATTTAATTACATATTTAAGTGTTATGTTGGGCCACTACATATACATTATAGAAACAAATTGGTTTGGCCCTTTTTAAAGAAGAGTCGTTGTTAGAAAAAATAGCTAACTTTAACAATGAATAACTGTAATATTTTTTAATTATCGATAATCAATAACGCGTACTACCACTTATGCTACGAATTACGGCTTCACAGCGCCAGCTTGGAACTAAACGTATAATTTGATCTTGATCAGTATGGTTCCAAATTTGCACAAGATGTTTTCTTAACTCCTAAAGGCTGGTTGGTGGAGATTGAATGGCTTTTGATTGCCTTTGAAGTTTGTCCCACATATGCTCGACAGGATTAACGTCCTAGTTTCGAAATTGCCACGTCAGAGCGTGAATACCAACAGCTTCTAAATGATGAATGATCCATGAAGATGCCAGTTGTGTATGATCTTGCATTGTCGTGTACCAGAAGAAAATTACTGACAATATATGGAGCAGAAGATACCACATATGGTTCTAAAATTTCCGAAATGTACCGCGAACTTTTAAAAAAAGGCCAGTTACAATGGACGCCATCAATGAACGTACCATTACAGATCTGTCACCGATTAACGGCATTTTACGAATATTATACTGCCCGTATTTGTCCGCCGAAAAGCTCTTGCGTGTCGTCAGGTGTCCTTTTTACGACGAACCTATCCGAAAAATCAAGAGTGTCCAAAAAAAAGTTTATACGGGATATAATGTGGAAAGAGGGATGGGATTACGACCACGACTTACCGCACCACGTTAACCTGAAGCGATTACCATCATATGCTACTGGATATAAAACCGATCAAATGACAACATTGGCAAATAGACGAGAGCTTTTAGAGTGTTCGTTTGTTGGAAATTTATTTATTTATTTTATTAAGATCAACATAATTAAGATTCAACTGATCAGTACCCAAAACAACGTAATGCAACAATAATAAATAACAATATCACAGAAATAGTTAAAACAAACCGGTAATTCTATTATTAAATTCGGTTTTACTTATATTGAAATCAAACTCCGTATAATAATCATTAAAGTTATTAATAGCAGAACCATCTTGATGTGAATAGAGCCGGCATGTGAAAAATGAACTTAAAATAAGGGATATGGAAACACTAAAAATTCATTTATTTTCATAGTGTTTGTATGAAAAAATGCGATTCCGATTGAAGATAGAATATGAATTAAAACTTAAACCCAGTTAAATATATTTTTTTGAAATCGCTAACAAACAACTCAATGTCTTACTCATTTGAAACACAGATTCTCAAATTTCCCTATTTTCCAGCACTAATCAAAATAAAATAAGGGAAATTAAATTAAAAAACATTCTACGCCAACAACAATGTGTATTAAAAAGAGACAATTCTGTTTAATGACGTCATCATAAGTTCATATCTAAAACCAATGGTAAGAAAAAAGACAACACGTCTCCGCTCAATAATCAAAATTAAAATAAATCCGAAAGAGCCAAACAGAAAAAGTTAAAACAATAAAATGAGTTCGAAGAAAACAAAAAATCAAAACAATCTAGCATGCTTTGCAAATACAAAATAACTATAGGAATTCAAATTTGAATGGAGGTAATGAAAGAGATGATTATTGTTTTGTTTATAAATTTCGAGTTATGTTGGTGACGTATATTACAAAAACAACAATATTTTAAATTTCAAAAGTACCTTATTTTTCATGACGATTTTCACTAAGAAATAAACATTTTCAAGACTCGATTTTTCAATCAAACAATATTACATGTTTCATGAACATTTTCATATAAAAACAAAACAATAGCTCACATTTCTAATAAACTAAATCTGTAAATGAAAATAACCGTTTTCCCATATAGTTTCATAGTAAAGGAAAAATTATTTGTACCTTATTTTAAGCTTAGTAAAAAATACAGTCGATACTGGAGGCTCTTATTCATACAGTAGGCTCTGTTAATAGCCATATCCAAAGGATTATTAGCTCCGTAATTAGTCCTGTGAAATCGAGGTAGGAATAACGAACGATTTCTAATATTTAGGTTCCTTGCCTGAAAATCAAGGTTAGTCAACAACTGAGCAGAGTTAATACTGCCATTCAACAAATAGAAAATGAAGCAAGCAGAACTAATGGATCGTCTACGATTTACATCGACCATTATAAGAAATATGAACTTGACTTCTTAGAAGGAGACGACACACGCGACTCGTAAAACATCGTTGTATTTTTCTAGTCGACTTATTCTAATATCATATTGAGGGTCCCAGTTAATTTTTATTTTTTTTATTTTTTTTTATTTTTATTAATTTTTTAATTGGGTGCAGAGCGGACTTATTAACGGTTCTAGCTTCTGCACCCAATGCGCAGTCCTGCAAGTAAAGATTAATAGCTACCTTAAATTTATTCATTTCGTATTCATTCGGAAAATTGAAGTGTATTAGCGAATTCCACTTTTTTGATGTTCTGTATAAAAATTCGCACTTGATTTCTTCAGTTCGAGGTTTCGGGAGCTTCACCGTAAACCTATGTGCATTGGTTGTTCCTCTTGTTGTTGTAACGAGTGGTGGTATTTTCTCCGATAGTTCTGCAGAACATTTACCATATAAGCATCTGTAGAAGACGCAGAGTTCTGCAACATCTCTGCGATGCTGTAAGCTGTCTAGTTCTTGAGTAAGTCTGGGATTCCGTATTATTCTGATAGCGCGGCGTTGAACCCTGTCCAATAAGTGGAGGGTGGTACCAGACGCACCTCCCCAAACTTGACAGCAATACTCTATACATGGTCGGATGAAGGTTTTATATATCTGGAGAACTTGATGCGATTTGAAAAACCTTCTGCATCGATTCAGGAACCCGAGTTTTTTTGAAGCTGATTTAGCCAATGCAACAATGTGTTCATTCCATTTGAGTTTGTTACTTATTTGAACACCAAGCAGTCGAATTGAGTCGCAACCCATAAGGATATGGTTTTTTACCACAAATGGGTAGTCGTTGCGACTTTTTTTACGTGAGAATGTGCATATTTGTGTCTTTTTCTCGTTAAATTGTACTAAGTTGTTGTTACCCCACTCAAATATTGTACTTAAATCGGAATTAAGAGAAGTTACGACTTCTGACCGTTTATTATTTAGATCTGTAATGCTAGGCTCCGCCTCGAATGAAATAGAAGAATGCAATGTGGCATCATCCGCAAAGCTATGGATAGGGTTTACAGTGCTATCCAGCAAATCGTTGATGTATAGCAAAAACAGGGTCGGTGACAAAGGTGACCCCTGAGGGACTCCGGCATTTGGGGAGTGCGTCGAAGATGATCTCCCATTAAGCACGACGCTGATTTTTCGGTCATTGAGATAGCTTTTAATCCACCTGGTGGTCATCGAGTCCAGCCCGTATGCCACAAGTTTACAAATAAGATTCTCATGCCACACCTTATCAAAAGCCTTGGATATATCCAAGGCGATTGCAAAGGCCTCTCCGTGGTGTTCTAGGGCGAGATTCCATTTGTTCGTGACATACGTCAGGAGATCGGTCGTGGATCGGCTTTCACGAAAGCCGTATTGTCTATCCGAAATTAGTTTGCTATTTTCAAGATATTTAACTATATGTTGATTGACGCATTTCTCAAAGACCTTAGCGACGGCTGACACAATTGATATTGGCCGGTAGCTTGAAGGGTCAGTTTTGTCACAACCCCGTTTCAGCACGGGTTGCACCATTGCATTCTTCCAGGCGTTCGGGTAGTGACCTTGCTTATATGAAAGTAGGAAAATTTTAGTTAATATTGGAGCCAAGTCACTGGCAAACTCCTTCAATATTCGAACTGGAATTCCATCAGGTCCGGTGGCCTTGTTTGCATTCATTGACTTCAGATTAGTAAAGACAATTTCCTCCGAGATGACGACGGGGCTCATTTTAGAACCACAATATGGAATTAATGGAGGTCTAATTCCATCTGGGACAACTAATGTCGAGTTCGATTTGAAGACGCTCGCCAATAAGTCAGCTTGTAAATATGGATCCACTACCAAGGCGCCGTCAGCACGTTTCAATGCTGAAACAGATGTTTTCGAAATATTTGCAACCGATGCGACCATGTGGTAAAAGTTGCGATCGGAGATTTTCAACTCGGAAGCCACATTGGCTTTCTTGCTGTCGGCTCTTTTTGCTTCTCTACCACAGATTTTTTTGCAGGTGTTCCGTATCGTTTTGTATTCCTCATAAGAAATTTCGTTGCGTTTATATTTTTTGTGTGCCGCTTTATTTTGTTTGGCAGCTTTGGCGGCTTCTTTTGAAAATATTTTAAAATTTTGATTGGGATCGGAAAATGATGAGGGTATAAATTTATTCATTCCATGTAAGACCGTGTCAGTAAAACTGGAAACGGCGTCGTCGATGTTGTTGTTATGTAGGCAATGGCGTTGCCAAGGGAAATGTTGAAAAAGTGACCGTAAACCATCAAAATAAGCTTTATTAAAATGCCAAAGACGCCTTGGCTGCTGTCTAGATTCTAGTGGTGTTTCGACAGATATTTTTGTGGTTATTAAGTTATGGTCAGAATTTCCAATTCCAGTTTCGACATGGGCCTCCATGGAATGAGGGATTGATGTCAGACAGAGATCCAGAATATGAACTCCTCTAGAATTTTGGCATTCAAATGTGGACTCACTAACAATCTGTGTGAGGTCATGCGAAACGGCAAGCCATTCCGCATGGCGCCCAGCGACATTTGTATCTTTGTGATTCAACCATTGTTTATGGTGGGCATTAAAGTCACCGACCATAATTAATTCGCATTCGGGATGTTGATTGCGAATATCGTCACATTTGTCTGATAAGCCCTCGAAAAAGCTAATCGTTTCTGAATCCGTCTGATTAGGAGATCTGTACAAGCTAATTAAAAAAATGATTTTATTAGGAAGAGAAATTTTAAGCACAATAGTTTGAGCGGTTTTTGAAAATATTTCGTACTTTTTGTGTCTTGAGTACGGTATGTGGTTTTTAACGAAGATACACACTCCACGTTGCAACTCAAAAGCTTGTTCGAACTGGTAGCGCTTGAAGTAGAATTCGTTTTCGTAGATGTTCGACGATACTTTTGTTTCCGTTAGAACTAATATGTCGGGTTTACGTGATTCGAGATGTTGATGTGCGCAATTTTTGTTAGTCACGAGACCTCTGACATTGGTATAATGGATGTTAAGGCTATTAATTGTGTCTTTACGAGGATTATGCCTCGCCCCGCGATCCGAAGAGACATGTTTCGGGGATTTTCTTTTATTATTATTCATATCAAAAATAAATCATTTTTGTACGGAAAAATGTTGAAAAACCGACCCACCAAAAAATATAAAATAAAATAATAAAATTTCAAAAAATTAATTATATTAAAAAATGAACGCGGGCAAAATTATATATGAACTAAAATAATTGTTAAAATAAAAAAATAAAATTTTTTTACGGATGCTGGGTATTAACCCAGCGATCCAACCATTTTAGTCGCCTCCTACGACAAGCAGTGGATGCTGTGGTGGTATTCTAAGGATATCATCATGATCGTTCGGTGCACTTTACGAATCATGAGAGTGCCCCCCGACCACAGGGGCAATTAAACTCAGGGGCTATTAAACTTAGATCGCAATAGTGCTGGATATTTTAAAACTTGATTTTTAAAAATGATGGAATTGGATTCGGAGGAGTATTTTATTTCAAACGAGAATGTCTAGACAATGATCTGTTACTTAACCTTCCACAAGACCACCTTAACAAAAGTTCTATGAGAGAACCCATACATTTTGAAAATAGATTCGCGCTAACATTAAACGCATTTCTTGACTCATGATCTGATCCGGATAAGATCATGTTTCATGAAAAGACACATTTTGCAAAAATTGAGTCCATCAGGTTGGTCATTCGGTTGCTTAAAAGTAATACTCAAAATTATATTCCCTTTTGTTTTAAATGTCATTCAATGTATTTTGAAATTTTCATTGAAAAATCAGAGTTAACGCTCAAATATTTTTCTAATTATTTATCAAAACGAACGAGAAATCATATAAAAAATATATTAATTACAACCAGAGTATACCGCTACTAATTTTTTGTTCATTTAGATTGAACTTTGTAAATGAAAGCTGCGTTTTTCTATTAGATTGCTGCTCGAGATCGCGATAAATATAGGGAAAAATACTGGGAAATTTGTTGTTTTTTAGTACAGAATTTTATACCTCAATAATTGTGATAATTTGAAAATATTTTTTTGTTTTTGTTAGGATGTAAGCATTATATTTTTATCCATATTTGCTTTATCAATGAAAGAGTTGAAGTCTGCCACACTCAATGCGCGCTGAAAAAATAAAACCCTTAAAATGAACAAGGTCAAATTTTAGAAATTACTATGAAGAATTATCCACTGATAAAACTATCAATCATTTGGACGAACTGCTTTTGAACTACCAGATTTGACTACTCACAATGCTAACGGAAATAACTCAGAAGAAGATTTTAGTTAGCCAACCAAAAAATTATTTTGAAAACTTTACAAAAAGGATTAGAATTTGAGAGAAGTTGGAGTCGGGTATCATTGATAATGACCCTTTAATGACAGTTAGATGCTTATCTTGCTCCATGCCAAGAAATGTTCAAAAACTTGCAAAAGGAATGCCGTCAATCACTTATAACCTTCTTATACCAAATTTTCCCAATACATCTGAAATAGAAGACAGCAACCAAAGTTCGTTCGCGCAAGATAATGTAATCGAAATCATTCTTGTTGAGGAAGTTTCTAGTGACGACGATGTACGTCCAGCCTGTGGTTATCGACGAGATAGAATTTTATCAAAATAATTTTTATTTTTATTATTATCAGTTTAATCAATGAACTTCTCTTTTACTATCTTTAAAAAATTATTTTTTGTCAAGTTTTTCTGACATTTGGAAAATAAATAGAAATGAATTACTAGATGTGTACTAAAAAAATTTCAGAAACTCTGTTATGTCCTACATAAAATCATAGAATTGTTGCGAACTTGTAAATATACATTTTATTAAAAATTATCATTTAAGTCAATGAATTACTTTATGTAGTACTTTATGTACATTAAATCTATCACAATTAATGATTAAATATTCAAATAATTCCAACTGGACTGAAAAAATCGAAAAAGTTTATCGCGATCTCGAACAGCAATCTATAGAAAAATGCAGCTTATGTGTCAAAATATTGAAAATAACACTGATATAATTTTTGAGGTACGCTTGTAATTTACAAAATGTACTAATAATAACTTGAATTGTTAGCTATTAGAGTCGTCATGCTCAACAAACTAGAGAAGCAGCTCATCATTATCATACACATCATCAGAATCGGAGCTAGATGAAATTACAAATGATTTTAGTGTACCGTTTACGGTTACAACGGCTTCCAGCTTAAAATTCATTTCCGAATTTCTCGAGCAACTGCCACAAAATTTCTTTAGACATATACATTTATGTAAGTACATAACAACGTGTGTATTTCCGTTTTAGATATGTACATAACATCTTCGTATTTTCTAAATGCAACTGCCGTCGGAAACCGTAAGAAAATAACTGCGGAGAAGGAAATTTATGTTTTTGTTTTGTATTTAGATTATATGCGGAACCTTTTCTAATTATTGCAAATTTATTTGGCATATACAATGCTTCTATGAATGGAATCTATTGGCCATAGGTATATTTAAGATAACGGTGTATAGAAAAACACGTGAAATAATCAAATTAAACTGCACTATATATTGTAAAAATGTGAAACCAAAAACTCAGTAAAATAATCCGAATACTAAAAAAAAATTTAATAGAACACGAGGAATCAATAGAAACAAATGTGAATCAATTTGGGGTGGTAGCACGTACATATGGTACCACCCCCACGAAATCTGAAAATCAAATAATTATATTTAAACAATATAATTTTAAGAATAAAACAAAAGAACCCCAAAAGTCAAGGTTAGCTCAGAATAATAAAATAAAAAAATTACACGGTGTCACAGGTTTATTTATATATTTTCACCTGTAAACACCTACCTGAAAAGGCCCGTCCGGCCTACACACCACAGTGCCGACGCAGCAGCCCCTCACTCTCGAACAACACCCCGCTTCATTGGCAGGGTTGCAGCTGTATTTGTTTTGTTACGTAAATATCGGCAGATTAAATGTCTTAACCCTATACACGGGTCGATCTGACTTTGATATTACTAGCACAACACAGCATTTTTTTCTTAATTATTTTTCTTTTCTTTAAATTTTAAGTTTTATAATAATAAAGCGGGTATTCCACAATAACAGGAATGTATCCAACCGCTTATGTCTCCATTAAACAATATTATATTTATTTTTTTTCACTGGTTAAATGCAAACACAACTATAAAGAAAACCAACGTTCAATTCGCAATCAACCAATACCAACTGATACCCCACATCACATCAGCAACAACAACAAAAAAATAATTTTACACGAATTGTTCAAAAGAAAAAAAAAAAAAACTCAAACCACTTGTATAACTTATTTTTATTATTATTAGCAAACTGATTATTATTTTATTTGTTTTAAAAAATTATGTTTTTTTCCACAATCAATTATATAAATTTATCATTAAATATTTTATACAAAAAAATGTTCCAATTTAGAATAATATATAAAACTTATTTGTATTGAATTTATTTATCATCCGAACTTTTGCTAGCCGAATCATCACAACTTTTCGACTATAAAAAAAACCCAAACTTGACTTTTTACAGTCCAACACTTGACTTTTCTTCTTCAAATTCAAAACGAGACTCAAAAAAAAAACCCGACACGTACCAAATACGTAGCATGTAACGATCCCGATCAAACGAAAACTAAAGAAAAAAGACAAACCGAATTTTAAATTTCATGTGGCAACACACACACCAACACCCAAATCGATTTACATTTTACAACAAAAAGATATGAAAAAAACTCCAGAATGTTCTTTTCCATATGATACGCACGAGGCACAGGGGAAAAAAATCTTTAATAATATTGCGCAGCCGCACCGCACCATACATATTAAAGACGGTTTTAGTAAAATTCTACCTATGTACATATGTGTTATAGGATAGTAAACAAAAATATTTCAATACAAATCGTAAAAAGTTGTATGAAAAAAAAAATATTTTTTTGACCATTTTGCGTTTCGTGTTGAATAACTTTTTAAGTACGGCCAAATGATTTTCCATTCCATTGACTGTAAACTCTAATATTTAATTATAATATTGGGCAAAAAAAAAAAAATAAATATTAATTAATATTTTGCATATTTTCATTCAACACCATTTCACCGTTTTTTTTATATTTTTCGCGAGAGAGACTAAAATCAAAATAAAAAATAATAACCAAAACAAAATGTAAGAAAACAAAATGTCTTTGTTGATTATTTTTAGTATAGTGCAGCTGGCAGCAACGCACGATGATAGGTTGTATCTGCCTGTACAATGTTATGTTCTAGGGTGGGGAAATTTTATTTCAGTTTATACAGAGAAAATAAAAAAGCGAATTGGTGTGGTGGATGGATTATTTTAGTACCTTTCTGATTGTTCTATTGACGATTGCAACGGTGTCCCCAGCGGGCAATAGTGAAGTATGTGATAGGCTGTAACAAAAATTTGCTATATGAAGTTATATGGAAATATTGTCTATTTAAATTACATTTTTATTTATGAAAATTGTAATGATTTGAAAATTAAATTAATCCCATATGAAGTTTAAATTGTGATTTTAGTATATCTGATTCATTTGGGACATTTTATTCATTTTAAATATTAGAAAATTGTACTTAAAAATTGCAGAAATTTAATGTTAAACTCACTATAAATATATATTTCGGCCACTAAACAGTTTTGGATGTTTATTAGACCACAGTTGCTACGCTTTAACTTATTAACATAATCTAAAATTTAATATTTTTAAAACATTTATGTTTTTGGTAACACTAGTTTATTTTGAAATTTCTGCAATTTTTAAGTACAAGTTCCTCATATTTAAAATGATAAGAATGTCACAAATAAATCAGATATACAAAAATCACACTTTAAACTACATACATATGGCATTAATTCAATTTTCCAATCATTACAATTTTCATAAATAAAAATGTAATTTAAATAGACAATATTTCCATATAACTTCATATAGCAAATTTTTGTTACAGCCTATCACATATTTTACTTTTGTCCGCTTAGGCGCTTTTTAAAATTTTGCATTCGTCAATTAAGACAGGAGAAATGCGTAATACTCTTTTTATATTCAACTTTTTTTTTTGTGTGCGAACGATTACTGGACATTAGACAACTGAATTAAAATATTAGTGTATCAAAAATTATCAGCAGTAATATCCCAAGAGCATTGATAATTTCCCGAAATAATTTTATTATATTTTTCGAAAGCACGTTGCAATTTTATTTTATTCTAGTAGTAAGGCTGCTACAAGTGCGTTTTTTTATTCCGCTATCCGGCGCTTGCTATCGGGAGCATATGGGAAATTTCTATTTAATCTTTGTCTATTATCCGCAATGTCGCTACTAGTCAAATAAAATAAAATGATACGTAACTAACTTCATTCAATTTACTTGACATTTCCCATTGTTTTGGTAAATGTCTAAATTGTTAGATGTAAATTTATTATTTGGGTAGAAAGTTGGTTATAAGTCCTAAATAAAAACTAAATTTTCAATAATAATGGATGAAACGATTTTAGAGGTAAATATCTATGTATTTCGTAAAAAAAAAAAAATAAAAATTTTCATACAAAAATAATGTAAAAATTAATTACAGCGCGTTGTTGAACATTTGGATGAAGATGAAGACGAAGATATTGACATCCTTTTTTCATCAGAATTTGATAGTGACTCAGAAGGTATCGGTGAGCATCACGCCAAAGTTTCTAATTTCATAGAAACTATTGAAAGTTACAGCGAACTTGATTTTAAGCAGCATTTTCGTTTGAATCGAACTACTGTTTTAGATTTAATAGGTAATTAATTGATCGATTGTTCGAACTAAATAATTGTTTTGCTAACAACTATTATATTTATCTACAGAAAAATATAAAGTTTACTCCGAGAAGCAAGTCGGACCAGGCCGCCCTATGTTGACTCCCAATACCGATATTTACATGTATATCTGGTATGTAAGTAATACGGTCACGTTTCGCCAACTCGGGAATTTATTTGGTGTAGCAAAATCTACGGCATGGAATGTCATTGTGCGTGTTTCGAGCTTTTTGATGGATATTGGAAATCAATATTTAAGGTGGCCGACACATGAACAAAGTAAATGTACCGCCAAAAAATTTGAAGACATCAGAAAGATTCCCAACATTATAGGGGCTATTGATGCAACACACAATAAAATTAAAGCTCCATTAGTACATGCCGTAGATTTTTGCAATCGAAAAAAATATTACAGCATAAATCTTCAAGTAGTGGTCGATGCAAAAAAAAAATCATTGACATGTGGTGAACCTGGATCGATGCATGATGCGAGAGTTTTGCGACGAAGCACTCTATACCATAGAGTTGAAGAAAACATGGAACTATTTTTTTCACCAAATTCATTTATTTTGGGAGATAGCGCATATCCCCTAAAACCATGGTTAGTTCCTCCCTTTAAAGATAATGGGACTTTAACTGATGTACAGAGACAATTTAATAGACTTCATTCAGCCACCAGCGTCGTCGTTTGAAGACTCGATTTCGTCGGCTCTTGCAATTTACCGAGCAAATTGATTTGAATTTGCTCAAACGTATAGTTTATTCTGCCTGCATTCTGCATAATATATGCATCATGCAAAACGACGAAATTAGCTCTGATGATTCTATAATCCGTTCAGAGCCTACATCATCACCACAGATGGAACCACAAATCGGAGACAATTGCTGCTGGAAGAATTATTAAGAAAAAACATTATATAGTTTCAGGAAAATTTTGAAGTTTTTGTAAAAAATAAAATATTTTGATTAAATAAAAAATTAAATTTAAATTTGCAAAATTCTTTTAATTTATCACTTAATTCATATATGTATGTACATAAAAGTAATAATTAATTAAATCTAAAAATTCATTATATGATTTTAAATTCACAAATTCATTAATTTTATCACAAATGTTTATATATATAAAGGATAATAAATAATTCAATTTAAATTTATAAATTCATTTCATTTCACATAATTCAATTAAAACTAATAATAAACTGAATCTAGAAATTCGTTGTAGGATACGATAATAGGTATATAGAACGAATTTATTTATTTATTTTCCCAATTGCTTCTATGAGCTCTTTATGACGGCGGTTTCTTTTCTCATTGAGGAAGAGTAATAATTCTTTTTTCCGATTAAAAAGATTCGCTGCGTCTTCAGCTCTCCGCTTTCGTCTTCCTGTCGGCGTATTGCTTACAGACCTGCGGCTGGTCTGTAGTGGTGTAAGGGCTACTGAACGGAATGATGACGTAGATGAAGAGGAATCTTGAGATGGATTGGAATTTGCATCGTCAATTTGCGTTGGTAAAGGGCTTCTGGGTAGCGATGTTGAAACCAGCTGGCCTTGCGATGAGAGGTAATGTGGTCGCAGTTCGCTGGACGTTGTTAAAGTGGGTGGTAGCTGTGCGGATGATGATGGAATATTAGAAGTTGAGGACGTGGAAGGTGATACAGGAGGGGTAGCGTTATCAGGTAAAAGATGAGCAATGGACAGATCAGATTCCATTGTCGATATGGCAGTCGATCTTCCACTAATGGCGCGGTCCCCAAAAATTTCCTCGATTTCCGATTCAAATGGAATTATTCGTGCCGACTCGCCACTTCGATTTAATTGATCTTTGCCTGATTTGTACGCCCGCAACAATCGCTTCATTTTATTTTCTATTGCATTTATATTTACTGGCGATTCCTAAAAATATAAATTTATATATTTTATATTTTATCTCGAATTAAATAAAGAATTTACTTACCAACACATCCATTGCCAACAAATCCTCCAAAATGTTAGCATATAAAATGTTAAGCTGTCAGGAGAAATGTTGTTTATCTTATTAAAAAGGAATATTTAAAATGGAAACTATAACGTTTGTGACTACATACGTAAAAAATATAAAAAATTTTGTAATTTTTATTCATGAATAACAAATTACGAAACTGGAGTATCGTTTGTTGTTTTGACATATAACATTTTTCCGGAAGAAGCGCGGGGGAAAATTTAGCAAAATATCTAATTTCTCAAATTGATTTATATAAAAAAACATCAATATATTATCTGTAACTCATTTTTTCTTGATTTACAGCAATTTTTGTGCCATAGAACCCCACATAAAAATAAAAAATAAAAAATTTGTAAACATACCTTTATCTGTTAATAAATTTGACGTTTTAAACTAAAATGAAGTTTGCTACGATCAGGGATGTACAAAAAAATTTAGTTTTTCGGAAAATTTCCCATCAAAGAATAGCGGCTAAAAATAGGTAGAGGGTAGAGCTAAATATTTTTTATATCACGTTTTCACTGAGGAATTGAATTAAAAATTATAGTTTAACGTTAAATAAATGTAATTTACCAATAAATAGCACGCCAAATTTAAATTTGGGTGTAGAAAATTGACTGCTCCGCATAGCTGCTATCGGGAGCGAATAAAAAAACGCAGCTTACATTGTCAATTGTTCTATGAAAGTGTCATTTTGAAACAGTATTTATTGTAAAATAAAACTATAAATTCTTTTCATCTAGTAGCCAGTGTACGTTTTTCTAAAATAGCAACCCCGTTAAACTAGTCTGTTTTGAGTGACGTGTACGAAATATACCAATTAAAATAACATTTGACTGATAACTTCCCTAGGGAAATTATCAGTGTAATGTTATTTTGATTGGTTTATTTCCAAAACAGACTGATTTAAGGGCCCAATACACGAAAAATGCAAAAAATGCTTGAAGAAAGTGTACCTTTTCTAGAGAATTACTGATCGTATCAGCGCAAACCATATATTAAAATATTCTTTGAGGTTTTATTTAGTTAATCACGGTGGCTTTTCCGAATTTGCCGCTTAGTTTTCCTGCTATTTGATTTTAATTATGACCAGTTTTGGCCAAATTTGGCATCGAAAATGTACCTTTTCTCAAACACCAGCCGATGAAACTAAGATTTTTTTATATCAAAATGCGCAGGAGATAAAACTGAATTTATTAACGGTGGCTTTTCTCGAGTTTTTTATTATTAATCGAGAAAATTGCAAAAAATTAATAAAATCGTTTATTTTGATTATTAATGTCAATTGCGTCTAAGATAAAATTTTACCTCAACTCTTTTTGTTTAGTTCTGTAAACTGTTATTAGATGGCAGTTTATTTTGTATATGTAGTAAAAACGAAGTTTGCTAAACCATTTTTTCGTCTATCCAATATAATTTTTGTTTTACTCTTGCTCACTTCAATTACATACTATTATTTTACTCTTCTAACTCACAGTTTTTATATTTATTAATTTTATTGTATTTACAACAACACAAATATGTACATATATATTTTTTTTATTGTTTTGAAACAAAAATAAATAAATCATTATACAGACATTATACATATCTACATTTTTCGTAAAACATTCAAGCCATACAAAAAAAATTAAATCGTTTATGAAAAATTTTTGGAAAGGAAAAATTATGTATATGTATTGTGTTTCGATGTTTTATTGTGTTTTATAATTTTTGTGCAATTTGAGATCGTTCGATCAAGAGATCGGTGGACTGGACTTCGGTTGTTCTGTTATAGGGCATTGAAGGTGGAACTGCTTTTCCATTTTAATTTTTTTATCATAGTTTTAGTGGTCACGCGCTATAGATCTGGTTTCTGTTCTAAAACCGATATTTTTTCAGCTAACACTATTTTAGAAGGGGCTTAAAAATACTAAATTAATCAATTAGGAGTTTTATCTAAGTAAATGGAATCACTCGATTTCATATATTTTTTAAATATACCTACCACCATTTGGAAGGGGGTTCAAACTTGCCAGTGAATATACCTTTGTGGATGTATACGGCCTAGTTCGGCCAGCATGTTTGGTTGAAGTAAAAAACTGTAATTGTTACATGTATATGTCGAGAAAATATATTACAGAAATGTCGAAAGGAAATTAAATTTGAAATTAAAATTTTCTTGGTAAAACCGGTCTAGTTATTATATTTTTCGACTTGCGAATTGCGATTTGCTAAATTCATTCTAGATTATTATAAGTAAAATTAGCAATGCAAATTTCTAATACCCTAAATTAAACTAAGTGAAATTATGTTATGACCTTTATTTCATACATACATAATGTATTATATTGAAATAGTTTGCAACATCGTTTTTAATAAATTTTGTGCATTTAACCTAATTATACCGATATCTAAGAATTATGTTGCAAACTATTTTACTATATACGCAAGATTTTATATTGGAAGATTTTGTCTTGCGAGATTTTGTAAATGCGACATTTTATAATGCGAGACATTGTTTGTGTTTTTTTTTTAAACAAGATTATGTAATGCAATATTTTGTAATGCGAGATTTAGTAGGGATTTTCATTTGTTGTCCGTGACTACTAGAACTAAAAAAAATTGAAATGCAAAACCTTCAATGCCGCATAATAAGACAACTGAAGCTTTAAACGCTTAAAATATATGTGTCCGATTTCTTTGCATAAGGAACACGATAAAAATTAAAAATGAATACGCCAATTATATTTTCTGAAAATTCCAAAAACACATAAACCATCATTCTTTTGACTTATTACAGTGGGTGTTTTGCTAACAAACTAATTGAATTTAAAACACAACATATCAGGGAACTGGATGAAAATCAGAGTATGCCTATCAAAATAAAAAGGAATGCCATGATTTATCAGATGTAAATTCAACATTTGAACCTTTTCCTGAACAAAAACCTGATTTGAATAGTAGAAATTTCATTATTGAATTTGAAACAACTGAAAAAAATGCTCAAGAGGAAAACGTACATATATATATATTAAATGGCAAACGCATATTAGGTATGCAATATTTTTTCAACGAACTAATAAAAGTTAGCAATCACAATATGGCTTTCGGATGCTTCCTACTGAATTTAAAGTTTATAAGCGAGCGCAGAATCGGATTAAATTCCAAATTTTATTTTAAATGTAACATGTGCAATATAATTCAAAATATTTCGTCTGAAGATCCCAACGAAAAGAAACCACATCAAAACTCAATAAATTATCAAAGTGTTTTAGCTGGCATTTCAATTGTGGCGAATTGCACAATAATTTTGATGTGTTTAAGTAAATCAAGCTTACTGAAATCAAGTACAGTTCATTGGGTCACTGTATCCTAGTAGATTTTTATAGCATAATTCATTGTTTAGTAATAAGTTAATTTGGCGGGAATGAGAATACAAAATAATTGAATAAAATAAAATAAAAAAAATGATGACGAACA
Source organism: Tipula helvola (assembly GCA_963556165.1). Taxonomy (NCBI): domain Eukaryota; kingdom Metazoa; phylum Arthropoda; class Insecta; order Diptera; family Tipulidae; genus Tipula; species Tipula helvola. Next base: position 253,940,939 of record OY744483.1, on the reverse strand, counting down.
GGTTTGAACGGAGGAGGAGATACGATGATGGAGGAGTTGAGTGTTGAAATTGGTAGCGTTAAGTTAAAAGAATCAAAAAATATTGGATCTGTATGGCTACTTAATTTTTGAAAAATATAATATAATAATTATAATAATAAGTATTAATAAAAAAATATAAATTTTCTTGGAAGTTGATAATTAATAGTTTAATATAATAATTAAATATATAAGTTAAATAATTAAATAATTCGAAACTGTG